>VZRQ01011065.1:13597-33622 GCA_013397975.1 Machaerirhynchus nigripectus | reverse complement strand
TTTACCAGTTTATTGAATTATGTCTGAGTCTGGTTAGTTTGTTAATGGTTTGGTTACATTTGTATTGCACAAATGTGCTGGTGTATTACCTCTGTAAGGTCACTAGATGGCAACAGTATATGTGAAAGAGTATGATAAGAACTTTCTAGAACATCATCACAGATATAATAACATCACCTCGAAGGTGGATTGGTGAACTTACGAACCAGTGAGACAGGAAAATGGACAAATGATTGGTCAGGAATGCACCCTGGAAACGAGCCAATAAGACACCCTGGAAACGAGCCAATGAAGGAGCGGATCAAAAAATGACCAATCCTGACCGTGGCAGAGACTATAAAACTCCACTGGTGCTCAGCACGTGGTCCTCCTTTGTGACTGACCTGTCAGGGGAGCACCCAGTGTTGCGTGCGCTGTTTTTACTCTGACTTGCTGTTTTGACTTGGGCAACTCCCGAGTTCAATTTTTCTGCCACTGTTAATAAACCAATCTAAGTTGGCAACGGCGTCAGACCGTTATTTCTGACAATTATTCCTAGTAGAATGTAAGTGGATTTAAGTATCATTTACAATAAAATCCTTGAGTCTCTCTTTTAGATTATTGCATTGGCAATCAATGATAAACAACAATGCAGGAAAGAAATGGAAGATTTCTGACTTGTCAGTGTAGACACACCAGTGACAGAGGTAACTCACTCTTGTTAACTGTCATACTATGAATCTTCCTTTAGCACATGAAGTCTTTTTGAGGCAAATGTGGTAAAGCCTATGGTTGCTGGGAGTGTAGTGAACTTATTTTAATGAAAGTGCATGTGCACATATAGTTCCTAGTTTTTTAAGGTTTTAAACTTACATATGCATACACATACACAAACCAGTTTGAGGTCATAGGTCAATTCTGTTCATGTGTGATTCTAAAGCAAAAAGATAATCTACATAGCTTTCATATGAAACTGATTTATGCCATGTAAGAACTATGTGGATTTAGAGGAAGATATAAATTAGTATTCATATACTTCCAACAATATGTTTATAGCTACTGGTAAAATATTGGTACCTCATTAAATCCTTAGTAATTATATAAACAATAACCTATGTAATGTATGCTTATATCAATTACAGTCACAGAAAATTAGGTTTTAATGGTCTTTTTTGAAACAAATATTTAATACAGAAAAATAAGTGAAGAATTAGCTTCACTTCCATTTCACTTGGCAGCACCACAAGGTTATACTTTTCTATGCACCTACTGAGAATTCTACAGTGCTTCAATAGAAATTGTTTTCTGTGACAGACAACATCTAAACCAAATAATTCATATTGTCCTAGGTTACAATGTAAGATGTGCTTAAAAGTATGTATTCTATCACCCTCTTCATAGTCTGTTAAAACTGGTGGGACCGTGTTCCCCCATCTCCTTCATGACTCCTCTCTGATAAACTCCGGGGATATCTTCTGTTAATGGGCCATCTAGTCTCACCACATGACTGATAAAATTACATCATCCCATTGTGAGATGCTCCGCCCAGAGGGAGGAACCAAGCGTTCCATCCTGGATATAATCTGAGATTTAGAACACCACAAACAGCCATTTTCCACTGCATTCCCAGAGGAAGACCAGACCCCTCTACACTACCACTGGACCTTCAGAGGAAGACCAGACCCTTTCTACAGGACCACTGCTTCAACAGAACCATCACTCCAGGAGGACTGCAGCCACCATTTAATCGGACTGCTACCAACACCCTGACCATCAGGGGGTCAGGTTGTATTCTGACTCGGTCAGTGGGTTTTTTTTTAATATACTATTGCATTTATTTTATTGTTCCTATTAAATTGTATTTCTGACTTAGAGTCTCACTAGTTTGCTTTCAAACTAGTACATATATTTATACAAAAGAGTGTTAGTTTTACTTTTTTTGATGTACCACAACTGCTGCTGATTTAGGTGAGAAAAAAATCGCACATGTACATTCTATCCTTATTGTGCGAGTTTTCTGTTATTGACTTCAGATTTCTCATAGAAGGTATAGTATTAGATTCCAATTACATTAAACTATTACTGATATTATCATGATGATATTATTTTATAACACCCCGAACTCTGTTTCCTAAAGATAATATTCTACTTATCAATGACAGCATTTTTATGTTAACATTCCTTTCAGAGAACTGACATTAATAACAGCATAAATGTAACTTATTTGAAAAAATGTCTCTTTAAAATTCTGATTTTAAAAAACAACTGTAAGCCACTTTGTCTTTGCATAGAGTTTATTTTGGAATTAAATGATCCTGATCAGAACATACAGGTTCTTTACAAAGGGCCAAATGCTGATACTATTCAAGTCCAAAGATACACTGCCCAAGCTTTGACCCAAAGCATGAAATATTTTTCCCCAAACACCTCTTCTTAGACTTTAAACAAGACAAACTATTGATTGTTTCTCATAGTCATTAATTTATAAAGTTCATTTTGATCTAGTTTCTATTTTCTCCCTACTGATACACAAACTGGAAGTGGAAAGGCTAAACAGAAGGCAGTTCCTTACCAAAATCTTTTATACTGGCAGTTTCCTTAGTTTCTGTATCAGAGGAGGCTGGTGATCCCGCTCACTGCTGTGCCGTTACTTACATGGTTTTCAGCATCATCAAAGCCATAATAGTCTACAAAACATTAAGCAAATGAAGATAAGCTGTGTTCTTATCACATTGCACTTTAGCATAGATATTTAAATAATCATTATTTAGGATAAGTGAATAAAGAAAAGTTCGTCATTACCTGTTGGGGTAACAGGTGTTGGTGTAAGGAAAGAATTAAACAGAAAGCAACAGCAGCAGTGACAACAGCAGCAGTGACAACAGCAGCAGTGACAACAGCAGCAGCAGCATCTCCCTGGTCAGTGTGTACCTGAGACAGAACTGGATGAACAAGTTTCTATGTCAACATAGAACAGCACACCATCTCCATTATTCCATGAAGAAACTTGGAAAAGTACATACTTCACGCTTGTGGCAGGACGTCCCCCCTCTCTCATGGCTAGGGCATTGGAAGAGATAACTCAGTCCAGACTAATAGCCCAGTGAGGAGCCAGAGAGCTCAGCAGGAGGTCAGAGAGCTCAGCAGGAGATCACCTCCAGGCTCCTGAGGGTCTGAGACCAAGCCCTGAATACACATCTTATTCTGGAAAGCAAATGTGGGAGGAGATGAAATAATTATTCTTGACCAAAAGACATGGTTCTTATGTCTATAAAAGCCCACACAATTATCCCAGAGGCAGAAGTCTCTTACACACTTCGTGGAGATGTGTGAGAAGATTTCTCCCTGGAGCCTTGGACCAACTCCAGGTTACTTTTCCAGAAACTGAGGGAAAGGACTTCAATGTGTACCCCATCAAGATAACTGGATGGTAAGAAACATTGAATCTTAAGTTATACTATTTCTCAGTTAGCTGTAATTTTAATGGTACCTTTAATTCTGCGTGTAAATACTAGTATGCCTTTTTTTCTTTTTTTATCTTTCCCTGTGTAGTAATAGTCTGTTTTAAGTCTTATGTCTGTTAGTTTTGTGTCTATTAATAAATAATTCATTTTATAATAGACTGAACCAGCTATGATTAAAGACCTTGCAAATGGTAGTGGATTTTTGGGGTGCTGGCCACCTCAATAACGCAACTGCCTGCTGCCAGAGGCCTAGGCAACAGACAGGAGCTGATTTAAACCCACATCATCTATTCATAACAGCGCCCTACTAGCCATGGCTTTGAAGAGAACAATAGATGTCAAGAGGACTGATTTATTGTGGAACTATGATTAAGCCTGTGCGTTGTAACCAAAAAAAAAGCTCTTAGGAGTAGAAATATATATACTGATGCTTCCAAATTAAACCTTAGATTCGCTTGCATCTCTGCTGGTGGGTTTCGTCCCTTCATGTATCACAATTACCTTCCAGTGTTAGGAATGTTACCTCAGCTTTTTTGTAAGAGATCAAGGAAGTGAAAATTATGTTCTCACATCAGGCCACCTACACCTAGAGGAAAAAGCTCAATCTTGCCCTGAACTCTATGTATCCTGTGATTATGTCTACATTATGTGTGTGTTTGCCATTCTACTATAAGTTATTTTAAAAATACCTCTATTTAGGTGTAGCCCAGATTGAAAACAAATAAAACTGAGTAACATTCCAAACAAATATCATTTTCAAAATGCTGCTTCTTAGAAGATGCTGTAAATCTACTATTGATGCAGCAACTAACCAGCAACATTTGCATTGTATCAAATATTGCTTCAGAGGTAATTAAAGCAAAAAAATCTAGCACGGAAAATTTAGCCCTCATTATTAGCCTATGGCAGAGCCCTAGGAAAGAGCAACTCAGAGATCTGTTGGAACCGCTGCTGTTTACCTATGAAAGGAAAAACTTAGGAAGGCCTTGATACTGTGGAGGCGACGTTAGTCATTAGGGTGCATTTTAGAAATGCAGCTTTACCCTGACTCTTGATAGAACACTGAACTAGAAAAGGCAATAGCAGGTAGCTGGAACTGAGGAATGTCCCTGTCTGACCAGGTGTCCTTGTATCGTACTTGCCCTCACTCCTCCTGTTCCTTGGCCTCCATGCAGGCAAAAAAGAAAGTGGTCGTGCACCATACCGCGGTGCATTTAGCTGCATCTTTAAAAATTGAAATATTAAGATGGTATCATCAGCTGTGGACAGCATGATTTCTCTGTAATCCTTCCAACAAGTTTAAATGTCCATGCATGATGTTATGAACTGGCTTTAGTAAGTACTTAAGACTCATAATTTTTTTGTAAACGACCTCTTGTCAACTTCTTTCTACCTAGGGGGGAGAGCAGAGCCTTCTGAGAACACGTTGGTCAGGAGGTAACTCTCCACTGCACAGGAGGCTTTCCTGAGGTGCGCGGAGGGAAGGGGGGCAGGGAGCCGCTCCCAGTACCACTGTCACCACCACCCTTATTGCCACGTTGTGATGGTGTAAGCTTGCACAAAGGCATGCCAGAACCATTATTGGTTGCCAGTGTCTCCCCGGACATGCAGTCCTCATGGCCAGGCAGCAGGGTGTGCTAGGCCTCAAGCCAGGGACAGTTGCTCACCTGGAGAGTTTTCACTTTATTCACAGGAGGAGCTTTCCACATGCAAATAAAAGCCCTTGAGATAATGACAAACCAGTATAATAATAACTCAATTACTTTGTAATACCTGCTGGGAGGGGACTCTGCTTTTATAGTTTGTTTTTGTGAGCCTGTGGACACAAATGACTGCTTCTTAGTAAAGGAAGTGCTAATTAATATTAATCACTAGCAACAATTAATAGCTGTAATTAATAATGAACACTTTGTAGCCCAACAGATAGAAGAACCTGAATTATTAATTACAAGTGTCTATAACTATATATAAGTATACAAGCTAAATACATATGCATGTAACTATATATAAGACTATAGGGGAGAAAAAGGTAGGCAGCCAAGAGAGTGGGAGGGAGGGTGATCCCCAGCACGATTAACCTGGCCCAGCAGCACCTGGGAGAGCCCTGCTGCAGCTCCTGGTCTTCTAGAAAATGCTAATTAGCACCCCAGTTGCAGGAGGCACTCAAAGCTCCACTGCTAGGGAATGGCTCCACTGCCATCTCGGCATAGCAGTGGCCCTCAGTAGTGGGAGGTCATGGGGGTTAGGTCTTGCAGGGGTGCCTCCTGCATGTCCCTTGCTTCAGGCTGAGACCAGGGCAGCAAGCAGTTTCCAACACCAAGATTTCTGCTCATCTTTGGTTTAATTCAGTTGAATTCAGTTGAAAAAGCTGTTAAAGGGTGATGTATCCTCTGGGAAGCCAGCAAGCCTCAAGCTTGCCAAGGATGGCCTGGACCCACACTGGGTGAGCTCGGGTGGGAGGGTAGCAGGCATAGGCCCCTGTCAGCTCTGCCTGCAGCTTCCTCATTTTCTAGAAGGGAATCCTCATGCATGGACTCTACAGGGCCAAAGCACAGGGCCTTTCCTTCATTGGCGTCCCAAAGAATCTTTCTTCTCCCCTGACCCATATGTTTGTTCACTGTAGACAGCCAGAGCTCCTTCCTTGGCAAGCTATGCTTTAATAATAGATTTCCCCAATTAATACTGTCAGATATGGCACAAGATCAAGATCAAAATCTATGAAGACTAATGATAGCTATTTCATTGACCCATTTTCCATCTTATCCAAAAGCAAATCACACTGTCTTCAACATGTATGGGTATGGGCAACCATGAATCCAATCTTTCAGTGGCAGTTCTAAGGACAAGGACTGCAAAATTTGGCTCATTAATAGCTTAGTCTTAATCATATTGAACTGGGGGGGAATTGCGTTTCCTTTAATGACTGACTGAACACCCCACTCCCCTTCCTTTCTCCTAATATATGTATATTTATAAATCAACAATGCTCTGGTATGAGACTCAGTCCTGCTCCCAGAAAAGCTAATAATTTCATCCAGATTAGACTCTGGACCTTGCAGGTAATCTTCACACCTGCTTTACACCACACACTATAAATCTATAGGTCTATATATACATGTACATATGTATACAGCTAAATATGTGCAACAGGTTCAAGAATAACAAAATAGGTTATTGTTAATAGACAACTACAAATCCAAAGGGCTCCTTTCTCCTTCTCCTTTCCCATTCCCTCAAGAGAAGTCCATAAAAATGTATTCATTTTTATCTCATGCATTTACCATTTAGTGGGGAAATTTAATTGTCAGAAGCCTGGAATTTTCTTTCCTCTAAACTAAAGTAATGAAGGAGGTAAGAGCTAATTATTGTGCTCATCCCAGAGTATGCAATCTATGAAAGTGTTGTGCATTTTAAAAATCTAAATGGACTTTTTTCATTGTGTCTCTGTGGGACTGCTACTTCACCCTCACTTCTGGAGCTAGTCAACAGAAATGAGAAAACAACTTCTAATTCACACAGGAAAGGCCAAATCTGCCCTAAAAGACAGCACACCCAGGTTCTTTATAAAATGAAATATTTCACATATAGAAATTGAAGTATTTCCATTTCAATTGAAACAAATAATGAATTTCTTCTATGTTAATGCATATTAATGGCAACTTTAGGAAGGCATAGATGCATTAATGAATATGTCCATTCATACAACCAATTTCTGGACTGGCAAATATAGTTTCCTTCACTGCCAAATTTTGTACAATATTCAGCTTTTGTTACTGTCAATGCAACAGCCCCACTAGCACTATGGCTTACAGAGTTTTGCCTTTTTTTTCTACCTGCTATGAATGGAATATAAATGTGGTAGTGTCATTCTGCTCTTTACACTTCAAGTCTGGATTATCCTAACTCGTATTATTGTTCTTAACAAAAGATTTTAAGAAAATACAACTTCTCTAACATTAATTTTTCACAAGCCACTCTGAGTGGTCTCTGTCAGTATTACACAATAGAACTACAAATGACAAATACTGCAGATACTGTTCCTGCTTAGAAATTTACTAGTTAATGTGGTTGGCACAGATGTATTATTCATCAAAAGTGTAGTTACTCATTGCTTTGCAGTTTTATGCTAAGAACTGTATGACATTTAATGAAACTAACAAAATCACAGTCAATCAGATTAAAACATGTTCTAATAAAATATGTCACTAACTCCTTGTAATGTATTTGAACTGTTTCTTTTTCATAGTCTGCATTGTACCAATTGATATATGAATCCTAAACAGAGGACTGAACTGAATAGCATTTATAATAGAAACTATTATCAAGCGGGGGAAAAAAAAGGTAATAAAAACTGAGAGAACTGAAAACATTTCTTCTAGTACCTGAATCTACATTGAGATCTATTAATATATTTCATTAACACCTACAGAAATATATTACCTATTACTTTGTTTATCAACTTCAGCCTTATTTCTTCTAATTATTCAAGCATAAATCTTTCCCTAGACTCAACTGAGAAGCAACCTGTGTAATATGGATTATACTTATTTATGTTTTATCAGTCCCAAACTAGAGTTGGAATAGTTGCAAAATACAAGCTTGCTGACACAGTTTATTTTCTTAATTACATAAAAAGCTGGTTTATAAATTGAACTTCTCAGGAAACAATAAGCCATCTCTATATGCTGAATTCAAGTTTCCATAAGAAAATTAATAAGTTTATCTGAATAAAATAACCTGTAAATTAACTCACTTTTCCCTGATTCTTTTCGTATTTTGGGCATTGTAGACCTTAGCAATGATATTAGTTCTAGTGTGAGAAAATATTATAACTGAAATCTGGTAAGTTATTTGCAGATTTCAAGTTTTTCTTTACACTGTGATGACATTTAGTACAGCCCCGGTGAGGAAAACAATACTGCCATTCATAGCTCTAGACCTAGATTTCAATTGACTTAAGCAGGCACAATGAAATTTGGTCATTCACTGGTTACCCATATTGTGTTCTCAAATTTTCTCTCAGCAAAAGTATAATGACTCAGTATTGTATGGTTGCACAGACAAGGGCCCAGAACAAGAGACGCTAGTTTTGTCTGATGGTGTGAGAAAGTTGGGAAAGGATCTTTTCTTCCAGATGGTGTTAAATTCAGCTGCCTTTTTAACATTGGCCTTGCACAGCAACTGCTGCTCCCTTCTCACAGAGAATAAGCCTGGATTCCTGCTAGTTAACATGCATACTCACACAACCTGCAATTTCACTCCAACTGTTGTATGACAGAGTGGCATGCGAAATAAATTTGATATGGTTTTTCCTAGTGCTAAAACTAGCCTTTAAAGGACTGCTCAACTGATATTTACACTTCTTTTTATTTAAAGATGTATATTGTTTGGGGTTTTTTAAAAATTTTAAGGAAGCAGCAATTTTACAGATAGATAATTTTGCATAATATTATTTGCTATGTGAGGCAGGCATAAACTTGGAGAGCATGCTACATTTTAAGATGCTCTCTTTTCCCAAGTAAGATTTGCTGGAGATGGGGCATTTTGCTTCTAAGCAATGAAGGGAAAATAATAACAACAATAACAATAATATAATTAGTAATAGTTGTAGTAGTAGTAGTAGTAGTAGTGTTTTATTAATTTATAGTCATGTAATTTCAATATGGTACAAATCAATTTAATATTACAATGGGCAACACGATTATAATATTTGTGTTTTTCCAGGGTGTTTTTTTAACAAATTTGCTAAAAATACCAAGATGCAAGCAAAAGCTTAAGTTAATTGACTCCACTGGATGCCTGAGTAAACAATAGGTTTCTCCAGAAAACAGTTTATTGTCTTAACTGAAGGTCTTTCAGAAAGAAAACCACATACTTTGTAATGTAAATATTAATTGTTGTAGACAATCACTCTAAGTAAATAGCACCCCTGGATAGAAGTAAATGAAAGGCATACAGGCATTCAAAATGAAAGACTGGTTGCACAAACAGTGCTTCAAATGTAAATAAACAAGGGGCTTCTCATCGGTCACTACAGTAGTAAAACTTTGGCATGTGTATAGCAGCTAAAGTGGGAATTCATGTAAATACAGATTGGCTGGGGTACTAGCTGAATCTCAGTAAAAAAGCCACCGAGTAAGCCTTAAAAATCCTATAGAATATATTTGGAAGTACAGGGAAGATGAGATGACTTTGGAGGCTAATTATTTATTTTAAATCAACAGTGCATGTCTTGTTTCTAGGACCTGTTTGATGGTTCTCTGCTTCCTTTCTCTCAGAGTATGTGATGTAAAGGTAGGTATTTCCATTATAAACACCCAAACAGTATTTTATGTGTCATCCTATTTATAAGTAAAAATTGAAAAAAAACAAAAATAAAACCTCAAAACACCAAACCCACAAACAAACAACCTGTACAAAGTCAACCCTTTAATTTACGAAGAATGTTGAAAATTGTTTCCTTATCTCTGATCTTATTTTAATCTACCTTAGAGATGTTCCGTTTCTAAGATACTATTAGACATTAGTCTGCCTCTGGAAAGATGTTTAGGTTGAATTCAAATGAAAATGTTGCCCTTAAAAATTAAACCAGCTCAGTTTCACTGTAAAAGGTGCCTAAACTGCAATAATGATAAATATGAATAGCACCCGAACAAGTGTTTTTTAAAACCCATCAGATGTTTGCAAGGTCAACACATTATGTCTGCTATTTTTTTCCATCAGGGAAGAGAGGCAGTCTCCATAGCTGCACCTCCCAGGTTGCCTTGCCTCTGCCTTGCCTCTCCTCAATCATCTGCAATACTTGGGCCACAGAAGAAGGGTGAAACTTGCTCCCAAGGAACTTGTACTGAGGTTCCAGAATTAACAGTGTGCAGCCACAGAGCAGTTGGTGTTCTCATTTGGGAGCCTGCAGATGGCTGTGGGTGGGAAATACCTCCACTTATGGAGGCAATGGAGATGAGTATGGTATAGTGCACTTGAGGGCTTTTTCATTCTGCAGCCCCCAGCAGAGCTGTCTGTTACGGGCTGCCGAGGCATGGAATTGTCACTTGCCCTGAGCGTGGGAATGGGAGTGCCCAGCCGTTCACATCTCCTGCAGGTCGTTTAACAGAATTAATTAGGCAAGACAGGCCATCAGCTTCCCCACCCCCTTTCCATTTCTGTCAGGTCTATATACATCCTAATTATTTCAGTTTGGGATGCCAGAACTGTTTCCTAGATAGATCTGATCATCCTTAAACAAAAAGAGAGGAGGCACACACGTGGATTTTTTTGAGTAAATGTCACTTTCATTTCCAATGCTAGGCACAGAGTAAGACAGAACATTTTTAACACTGACAAGGGAGGAGGTGATCTCATCTCCATCATGTCCTTCTGCTTCAATAGCCTCCTCAAGGAAACCTTCTCGGAACAGGGAAGCATCTGTGCTTGCATTTTGAACAGAAGAATAAAAAACAGCCATCACTTTTTTCATCCTTGTGCAGTTGCACCAAGTTCTCAGTAGCTATAAATTGTTAAGCTTGCCTACACTTCAATGTAAACTTTTTTTGAAAGCCTGGTTTCATGTTATTTGAAACAAATCCCTCAGTGCTTTGTCTAAGATGAATGCAGACTGATTTTTTTCCAGTTCAGTCCACACTCTATCATCGCCATCAACAGCAACCATCATCATCATCCTAACCAACTACCAGCTTTATTTTTAAAGCCATTTCATTGCAATGAAGAATTTTGCAAAATGAAACAGCATTTCCAAATAACTTTCTAAAAAAAAATATTTCAGTTCAGTTAATCATTAACTGGTCTAGGTTTCTCTTTATTAATTTATTTAACAGCAATAGCTGCACATGCAATGTTTACCATTGGTACAATTTTCTTGTTGCAGCATTTAGCATCTGACAATTTCATATTTTGGACTAAGTATGCTATTTAATTCCCTCCACTCCCACCTTTAGCTATAAAAATGTTGATTCAATAAGAATTGCTGACCTTTTTCAGTTGGTTTTTTTTTGTTTATTTGGGCTTTTTTTACTCTCTTGCAGTAGTCTTTCATTTTCACACGGTGTACGATGATCTTGAAGGAGTTTTTACTTTCGGTTATCTAGCTTTATGAAGACCAAAACACTCATACAGCTAGATAACCAAAGATAAAAACTCACTTCCCTCTAGCTTTCCTTGCTAGAATCCAATTTTTTTTGATAGACGTGCAGTTTCCTTCAAGAGTACCAGTGCTGCTTTAAAATAGTCATCCTTTTATGCACCTGTGACCTGATCTGTGTGTGTGTGCATGTGCGCATGCTCAGCTAATAACATCCAAAAAAGATCTGTTGTCTTCAAAGTTTATTTCAAACTTTTTCTTTCAGTCCGTAATTTCCAGCAGGGATAGCCAACAATTCATCTGTTAATATCAGAAAAACCCAGCTATTAAGGTGTATCAAGATGTAGTAAGACTGAAAAAGCATTCATCCCTTCACAAGCTTCTATTTGCATTATAAATTGCTTCAGCCTCACAAAAGACTCTTTAGACTCTATAAAGATGTAAAACCATTGGCAATTTTCAACGCAGTGTAAGGAAGACATAAAAAAAATCACATTTCAGTAAAAAATGACAAGATGATTTGAGGATCCAGCTCCTGATCCCTTTAGATTATGCATGGTATAAAGATTTTTACCAAATGGTGGCAACTTGACTGTAAATATCTTGCATGTATGTGTGTTTTGCGAGGGGGAGATCCTTGCTTTCTCAGGACTCCTAGAACTGGGAAGAAGCAGTCTTGCTGGCTTGCTGCTGCCCCAGGTCTGAAAGGAGAAAAGTGGCATCATTGGAGGACCTTTAGTGCCAAAATGTGGACCAACCCAGCAAGATCAGAGGTCCTGGACCGCAGGAGACAAAGGTAATGATGATGTCATGAGAAATTTCAAGTACGCATGGTTATTGATATGCATGAGTTATCAGCGATCTGCCCCTGCCAGCCACACCAGCAGCAGCAGCAGCAGTAGCCCAGGACTAAGCCCTCTGTTGCTCCCGACTGCAGGGAAATCCACCTGCTGCCTTTACCTTCCTTCTTGCTAGCATAGATCGCTCTAATATCCGAAGACTGGAAGAATTCTCTCTCTAAGGATAGATAAAAGTACTTCAGATCTGTGGAATGTCTTTGCCTGCATTTCTCTTTTGGCAGCCTCTACTTGTGCAGAGAGATGCGAGGCACTTTGCTATATCTTAAAGTGGAGCCTTCCTTTCTGAGACTGGGAATCAGATCTGCATTACACAGTAGTCGATGTATAACTACTTTGACAATTTGCCCTGCTGTGATGTGTTTTTAAGGGCTTCACAGCTCGGTTTTGTGTCTATAGCGATTTGCAGGTATTTACACCAGGATGACTGTGCAATGCATTTTCCTCTATGTGTTTATTTGGAATACTGCTTATATTACTCAAGAAATTGATGAAGGCAAGTCTTTCTAAACTGTTAGAATGAATTATGTACCATTTTAAGATTTAAGTTTCTCAATTCACCTCTCCTCCACATTATACTTTGAATTATTTAACATTTTAATTTGTATAGAATTTTTCTAAGTCCAAAGTGCAATACAATGAAACTCTGGACTGAGATCTACAATATTTACTGTTGAAATTAATAAATGTATTTCAAAAGCTCATACATATCGTGGTCAGTATATGATGCATACTGAAGAATTCAGCACAGAGAATATGAACTGCTCTACACTTCTAAAAGAATTCTTGCTTGAAATTCATGATCCTACTATTCTTTTAAGGTGTAAAATAAAACATAATACATCATGCTTTATGTTCCTGTAGAGTTATAGGGAATACATCTCACTGCATTTAAATAGATTTCTTTGTAAATTAACCTGTTTGCATTATTACTGTTTTTAAGGGGAAATATTTAAATGCATGAAGTTGAACTGAAATTCTTGTTCTGTAATGACTGTATAGCCTGCTCACATAATAAAGCATATGTGTGCACAGGGGAACCATGTATACATGTGTAGGACTAAGTACATGTGTACAGGTATTTGCATTTAAATATATATATATAATATGTGGTTACACTCTAAAATTGCATCTATTTAAACCAGGCCATTTTTTATCATAGATTATTATTACAAAAGCATGAAAAAGGGAAAACAATATAATTTATCAGACAAGGCCCAAAATTAATACTGCTACCAAGAAGAAGTAACACATAAATATTACTAATGTGCCAAATCCTGAATTCAGTAGTGATATTACTAATGAGACCATTCATTTGTACTTTCAGATTATCAGCCTCTGAAATGGAGCATTTTTTTTTAAATGTGTGTTAGATACTCTGGTGTAAGGAAACACTACAATTTGCCACCAGTGCTTGGTATATGTGAGATGTATGAGCTAATTATGCCAGTGCTCTTTTCAGATTACACCGTTTGGCATAAAATGGTTAGAATTTTTATAACACTATACTATTCATTACTGTGCTTGACAATTAGACATCTGATATATTAAAGGCATATGATCATTTTGATATGTAACATTCGAATGAGCTTCTTTAAATTGGAAGTTAGAAAGATGTTTTTTCTTGCAATAGCTAAAGGCAGCAGTATTAGTGGTTAGGCATGTGTTACATCCAATAGGATTGTGAATTTATGCATTGCATTGTCAGAGGCATGAAAATTCAGGTATTCCTTGTGTATGTGTGTATGTCTATGCTTATACAGATATTTCTATATATAATACCTATTAACACAGACACACGTACTCATTAATGCATACATTAAAGCATGTTACCATGTCACAGGATTTGCAGTTAAATGCAAGGCATTGCTATGTTTCAAAGATGCAAAAACACCTTTAAAACATCAAGCTCTGTTCTCAAGACCACCTTACACACTGACTTAAGAAGTAACTACAATACACATTTTGTTGAATAATCATTAGAGCCTCAGAAAGTCAAAAGAGCCAACATGAAAATTATAACCTGACTGTTCATTAGCCATATTGCCAATTAAATTTTCTAACTTTCGGTCATCTAGAAGGGCCTTGAAATCAAAGGGTGCCCAGTAAGACTGCACCAAAAAAATTTGCTTATTGTGAATATAAAAAAAAAAACTATACAGAAATCGCTTATTTTTTCCAAAATTACTTTAGAGTGATCTGCATATTGGAAGATATGGAATTGAAACATTTATTTTTTTCCTCCTGCCTTCCTAATAGATGCTCATTAGTGGCCTTTAAATTGGTATGTGATTGCCATGCTTGTTTTCTAATTTTTTATAGGTCTCCAGATGGCTGTGATATAAAGAAAAAACATCCTCCATGTATTTTTTAAGAATATTCTCTATTTATTTTAAAGAGGAATAGTTATGATTCTGTAATTATTACAGAGACTTGTTCCAATGATGGTATCCCCATCTTCTGTATGGAATAATCATAGGAACCCTAATTAAACTATGAAGTACATAACTGTATAACATTATATGAATACTGTTTTCCTACTAAGTTAGAATAGGACTCACATAAATTTAAAACATCACACCAATACAATACAGGAAAGAATTTCCTGCATAATATCCCTTTCCTTTCAGCCAGGTAAGTCACCTGACTGGCTTGCCTTCTAATAAAAGTATCTTATAATATATTTTGTGACCACAATTGAATTTTACAGGCAGATGCAGATTACATTTCTGTTATGTTGAACATATGGTATGCAAAGGGATATCCATAGTACAAAATAAGATTAGGCAGACTATCAAGAATGCAAAATTTTGGAAAAGAAAAAAACCACACTCAGTAATTTCACATGAATACACTACGCACTGTTAAAGAACATGTTCTATCACCTGACTTTTATTATTAAACAAAAACCCAAAAATACCATTCCTTGTCCTGATTGTAATTTCCTGTGGTCTTTCTGCATTGATTAAATCAGAAAAATAGCTATGAAAAAGGCAAAGGATCATAATTCAAATGATTTCACTGTTCTTGTTCATGAAATGTATGTAAATATATAAATGCATGTGTGTTCAAGAGGTGGTGTGTATATCAACATTTGGAGATTATTGAATAAATTACTAAAACTCTTGACTCTAGATTAAACAGGGAAATAGCTGACCACATTTCCCGCAGATGATCTATTATGACATACAAATATATGAGTAATGTACTCCAGTATCTGCAGGGTTAAATGTGATAATTAATATTTGCAGGACCTAATTAATAACAAAAAAATCTAATTCCATAATTATTTGTGGACACCTATCATGAAAAAGAAAGCAATTTAAGAATATTTGGGACTGCTGAATACAGATGCTGAAAGGTACAGAGGCATATATAATATTTGCATATTGTAAGCTGCCAGTTACTTTAATACTTCAGTCTCATGTAAAGGGGAGATGGAGGCCCCATCTACCCTTCAGTTCAAACATGTGAAACACATTTAAGCCAATATGTTCTTGATAGAATTTCCATGGCTTTCACATCATTAATGTCCTGAAATCAGGATCATTAGAAAGGCATGATCTCTATTTACAAAACTGTTAGTATATCAAGAGTTGTATATGTAAATAATTATAACACCGTTTTTGCATCGTATTGCTTACATCAGCTCCAGTTTTAAAGCATATTATTTATTACAAAATAACTGAGTTCTTCTATTTTACGGTAAGTTTTTTCCCCCATTTCATGAATCCTGGGCTAGAATTGTTCTTGGAGAGGTATGCTAATTGGTGGTTGGGTGTTTTGGTGGGTGGGTGAGATGGAGGACTAAAAGCACCATTGTATAAATCCCTTTCTTCAATTACGCTCTCTGCCTACCGGCGTCCTGGAGGGCCCACACCAAGGCTGGAGGCAGCGGCGGCTGGGACTGTGCCGTGCCCCAGCAGCCATTCCCGGACTCTCGGGGCAGCGGCACCTAGAGCCACGCCATGGCGCAGTCTGCCACCGCAGCCGCCTCCCCCCCTCAAAAAGGTGTACGTTTTAGTCGGGCTGAGCATTGCCAGACGCATCACACCTGCCCCTGCCACCCCGGACAAGATGAGAATAATTATAACCTCATGAAACATTTATTAAATCACCCCTGCTCAAAGGGATAGATATTTTAATCAAGCTACATTTTGGACAACCCAGTAAGTAATGACTGCTTGCAATTAAGTGGCCCACAAAGCACAGAGGCACATGGATTTATTAACTACAGTGAATAATGTCCACCACTTTGACAATCTCAAAAATATGAGTTCACCTTTTAAATTTTTTTTCAATTTCATTTCTTAGAAAACAGTTTGAAAATGTAGAGTCAACAGAAATTAGTTCCATTATTCTAATTTAAAACCCAGTGAACAATTGTTCACTATGTCTATACACCTTAAAAAGGTACCCAGGTACTGCTAAAAAGCTTCTTCTCTGCATACTTAAATATTATAACTCTGTTTTTACCGGCAATATGCTTGATAATTCAGTTCCCACACCTAACCACACACACGACCAACAAGTTTAGCATAAGACATACAAAATCAGCTAACCAATATAAGCCACCATGTTAACTCATAAAACCATGTCTTGTTAATCGAATTTCCCTCGCGGTCACCAGTGGAAGTTCCTGGAGCCCTACTCAACATCATCTGTTTTGTCTGACGCTGGGTGAGGCAGCCCCTACCCCTAAACCTGTCACAGAGATGCTAACTGAGCTCAGGTTCCCATATACCCACTCCCTCAACTGGAAAACGTGGAAGTGCAATGAAGTTGATCTCTCTCCCTTCTATAATGAATTCAGGTTCTGTAAATCCCCCTCACAATACTTACATTTGTTCTTTATAAAATAAAGATTTGACCCCAGATCTAAATGAATCTCTAGTAGAAAACAAAGATTCCCACCATGGTGAAGACCCCTTTAAAGCACAGAAAGCAGGTTCTTCCATATCTCCAGAAATTCAGATCCTTCTCCTTGTGATCTCTATTTGAAAGTGCCACTTATTTCCATGGTGTAATTCTTGCACAATTGGTTCTAAAATAATTAGAAAGCTTCCATAAAGAAAAATGGAGGGGAGGCAAAAGGGTGTGGTTTTGGGGTGTTTTTTTCTTTTTTTTTCCATATTGCTTCCTAAGCCCCAGAGTAGAAAGTGAAGTGTTGCATGTGAGGCTCTACAAGGGGTTTTTTTTTGGCAGAGGGGAGACAGATTGGCCAAGGTCTAGTCCAGCCCTCTCTCCTGAGGAGGACGTGCTCTGAAATTCAACGAGTTTTCCCAACGCTTTTGTTGCTGATGAACTGAAGCCCTTTTGTTCATCCATTGCCACGGTCTTTTCCCATTCCTACTATATGTTTATGCATTGCCAGAGATAATGAATTTACACCAAAACCTCTCATAGTCCCATTTCGACAGAGAGAACAAATTGGAAATGCTTCATCTAAAGAAGAGTAATGGCTACATATTCCTAGAGAATGAAAGCACACATTTCTTTTGAAACAACAAATGGTTGAGTTCTTCTAAGGTGCTTTCCTCCAGCTAACTTCTGAAGAAGTGATTCTTCTGGGTCCTGGTTTTGGGAGATATTACCATTTTGTGTAGCTTGTCAAAATTGATCAACCAGTCAACAACAACAATAATAATAATAATAACAAAAACAAAAATAATCCCTTTCAAGTTGTTATCATAAAACTTGTAGTGTGACCTCTCGTCAACACAGTGATTGCTGGAAGGAGACTTTCTTAAACTTTTTTGTGGTTTCCTTCTTTTCCTTCTCATTCAATGCTTCGGGTTCAAAACCAGTGGCACAGAACCAACACCTTGCCCATGAAAACACCAGCTTTTTTTAGAATCCATGAACTAGGCAAAGAGCCGCATGGTGCCTTTGGAGAAGTTTGGGGATGTGTCTGATCACAGAAGGTGTGGGGAGGGGGGGGTGCACCACAAGAGAGGGAGGCAGGATGGCTCTCTGGTATGTGCCCGGGAGGATGCAGCAATGGGGTTGTGCTCAATGTTTGTGGTGGGCAGGAAATGGGTTGGCAGGGGTGGTTAATGGGCAGAGGTGCCGATGGATGAGCCTCAGAGGGGATTTGGGGAGGGCCGTGGGTTTGGGAGTCTGCCAGATAGCCTGTCCCTGCCTAGGGTGACTGCATGACATCCGCACATGGGTTTTTTCCATGTGCTGTGTTGTAGTCATGTGGGCAGGTGTCAAGGAGAGTGAGCATGTGTGAAGAATATGTTGGGAGAGGCATTGGGGCAGGGACAGTTCTAAAAAATGTGCATATATATATACATATTATGTCATGTGTGTATGGTGCATATATATATATGTTATATGGGAATCCCATCCAGAGTGTGGCTCCAGGGAGAGAGTAGTCTGCAGAGGCACAGATTTCCTGCCAGCTACTGCCAAGGACAGCAGTGCAGCCATCCTGTCCTGTCCATGGCCCTTCACAGCCCCTGTCGCAGCCCAGCCACGCACAGCACCCATGGATTCTCCTGCCAACACAGCCCCTGGGGACAAGCCAGACCAACAGAACTCTATAAGAATAAAAATGCAATCTCAGACTAAAATAACAAAATTCAGGGCAAACCCTGGCTACACAAAACTGCTAAGAGGATTTATAAAAGCCTGGATCAGTCTCTCAATCAGAAATACGCTCATGTTTCCATTCCCTGGCTTGGCCATTTAAGTGTAGTTAAGATGTTTGAATAGAGAAACAGCACATGAGTGTGTATGGGTATAAGGGTGTCTGTGCATGTGTGTAGCCGCTAGCTTGCAGCTCTTTTGCTCTAAGAGTGACTGCGTCAAGTTCTAAAGAGATGCTCTGGAACATAACAAAAGAGACAAACACAAAAAAAATTAGATCTTATTAAAGACTACCATTCATTTTCAAAACATCAATTGCAGTTAATTCCACAGCCTCACCAGTAAAAATTCCCCTAGAGCTAAAAGTTCTCAAATCATTATAAACCAAGGTGTTTCTAAAGAGAAAAAGAGTGCAAGGAAAGATATAGAGCAGACATCTTTAGAAAATTGCTCACATCTACCCTTTTCTACCTTGGTAACAAAGCCAACTTTCCACAGTCAGATATCTGAGAACCCTTTAATGCAGCTTCTCTTGCCAAATGGGAGAAATCAGTACAAACACAGGAGAGTAGTTTTGACTTGCAGATCAGATCGGCTGGAGGAGTGAACGGCTTGCTCAGAGCCTAGCAACTTTTTTCATTTTCTGCCTCTTCTTCCTTAAACCAGCACTGATATCAGTGAATCCCTTACACAAAACTGCTAACACTGTTTTGATACAGTCATTTGAAATTATGATTTACCTGCACTGCGTGTGTCGTGCAATACTGGGAGGGGGGGAGTTTTTGGTGTCTTGATCGGTGTTTTCTATCTCCCGCTCATCATCTGATGAAGAGGAGCGGCGGCGTTCCCGGGGACGGTGATAGGGCACCGAAAGGGTGGGCTTTATTTTGCCTCCGTGTAGGGAGAGAGGGCGGGCCAGCCAGGTTAATAAGCCAGGTTTGGGGTTTTTTTTAATATTTATTTTATTGGGCAGGGGCTCTGATCAGTATGGCAAAGCGCCGAGCGGAGCCAAGCAGCCAACGCTGCTGCTGACGGT
>VZRQ01011065.1:367-13543 GCA_013397975.1 Machaerirhynchus nigripectus | reverse complement strand
GCTCTGGACTGGCCCTGCACAGTCCGATGAGGCTCGGCTCGGAGCGGCTCCGGCTATGTACCCCCGTCACGTCCCCCATCCTCGCTTCACGTTCAAGGTTTAACAGCGAGGTCATATTCATTGAGGTCAGCTTGAGGTTTACTGTACGTCCGGCTACATTTGCATACATCAAAGAAATTAGGGCATTAAATAAATATGCAAATCCTACTGCTTGGAGAAGAGACTGAGGATTCCTGGAGAGATCGTCCCTATTAATGAAGATNTATGAATAATCGGGGCTTCACCCCTGCTCCATTCTCCGCCATTCTCCGCCATTCTCCGCCATTCTCCACCATTCCCCTCCCCTCCCCTCCCCTTCCCTCCCCTCCTCCTCATCCTGTTGGTTCCACCGTGTATTACTTTTAATATTGATGCATATGTAAAGTTATACTTGCGTTTTTAAATTAACTGAAAGTCAGAAGTCATCACTTTTTCTCTGATCTTTCCTTCCTTTTTTTTTTGTTCCCTCTTTTCTCCCCTCCCCTTCCCCTTTAAGCATGACTCTGATGTGTATGTGCCTTTATATGTAGTTTCCTCCCTGCTTCTGTTTGTATAAGGTTACAAAATATGCACAAAGCTAATAAAGCAAATAAAGGTGCACAACATGCTTATCGGGTCTTAAGAGGAGAGACATATCACTGCCATGTTCAGTAATAATACCAATAGGTCGAACCTGGAAATTTGACCACCTAATTAACTTCATATTAGGAAAAAAAATATTGTTTTAAAGTATAAGGCAATATAGATAATGCATGTAATGGGGACTGATTTAAATGATTTATAATATTTCATTGCAGAACTGGGACCTATAAACGCACTTATATCTCTCTGGATTTCAGGAATGTTTTATTTCAGTATATTATCTTAAAATGTGTAGACCCAGGTATGGAGTGCTTTTTCTAAGGAAGACATTTTGTACGTTCTGTCTTAACTGGTTACTTTATTAAATGTATTACAATTCATGTTAACATGGGTAGTTTTAAAGGAACTACCTAAGTCTTTACTGGAAATACATTTTTAAAGTTTATTTTAAAATATTGCTGTTATCATTACATTATCTTTATCTGAAAATCCACAGGCCTTGAATTACATTTAAAAACAATTTTAGTTCATTTCTCTTTAATTTTATGGGGAAATTCTTATTTAAAAAAGAGTAGTTTAAACATGATTAAAACCAGAAGATTACTCTATTTTTATATTCCAGAAATAATATATTTTAAACGAGTAATGTTTTCCATAAGAACAACGCCCAACCATATATGCATTTTTTCTTAAAAAAAAAATCTAAATACATGCATAGATAATTACTTACACCATGGATTACTTACCTGCATAAATGTATAAGGTGAAATATACCTCCCCTTCAAGACTGCTACCCATATATTTTTTTAAAACATAAAGATCAGAATGTCATACTCGGTTTGTATTGCTCAGTACCTATTTCACAACATGTATACTTTCTTTGGATTTCTTATGGTATTTCAAGCACTACCTCTAGCTCCAGTTGCACAAGACCTACACTGAAGTGCTCATATGTCACCCAAGAAAAAGTGGTCAGATGCTTACCCGTAAAACATTAAAAAATCACGGAAACAGATACTATAATCCATTAGGTTAGTTCTTACCTTACCATATAGAGCAATAATTTCTATAAGTAGGTACTTTTTTTGCACATTTTTATGAATAACGGTAGGGCAACACATGTATCTGCAGGTGCCCATTTACAAGTGATGTTGGAGACTCAATCCGTGAAATTTATTATTTTCACTGCTTTGAATTAGCTCACATGAATCATGCTCCCCTATAAATTTGTAGTAACATATGCAGACAGACTCATAGAAGTGAGTGTCTAGCCCAAGTTCGGGTGTGTGCACAGGTAGCAGATGGCACAGAGGGAGAGCAAGGAGTGTGTGTAGCTTTTGGTGAGCAGGGGTATATTGGTATGTTACACCCCCTCTGTCCACGGCACAAATGTGCGGCGGTGCGTCTGCCTCCCGCGGAAGTGCTGCCCTGGCCACCTCCCTGCCCCCGGCTGCCTCCGTGGTGCAGGGCAATGACCCCACGCCCTGTCACTCCCCGTGCTGCTGCTGCTTACCCCCGCCGCCGCCTCGCTGCGCACCGCCGTTGCCCCTGACGGCACCGCACCCGGCGGGACGGGACGTAAGGCGCCGATGCCAGTGCTCTGCCCCAGTTGGGCTGCCTCAGGAGCAGTGCCTGAGCCCCTTCCCTTCCAGCTCCCCTTCGTCTCTACCCTCGTGGCTACAGCCACACACCTGCTCCCCCCTCCCCCCATTACCATACGGAGGCTGAGTCCCCGCGAATCACAGAGGCAGCGGGCGACATTTGAATAAGCCCCGCAGCCGGCAGCAGCACCGGCTCCTGCAGCTACAGCGCTCTGCGCGGGTCGTTTCCTCAGCCCGTCCGCTCCTCCCCCGCCCCCGCATGTGCCACAGGCATGGTGGGGACAGCTGTCTTCCCTCAGTCACTTGCCACTTTAGCGCTAATTTCACGGGTAGAATATGAACAATAAATACTCCCCCAACTTGCTACCTGATACTTAGCCTTTTAAAGCTAAAAATAAAGGCGCGTAAAACTCACATATTATTTAAAAATGCCCCCGAAGTGACAATTTCATGGATTTCAGATAGAAAAAAAAGGTAGCATCAATAATATTCAAATTTGGGGTAATCGTTACAGCTGATCGTTACAGATGAGAGAGGGCATCAGGTTGACACGATGGACAGCGACGAAATAGATCCCCTTCCTAGTCTTTTTTGCAATACTTTTAATGGCTAAAATCATCTAAATATTCAATATTTTAAACTTATATTTTCCTTCTCTTCAGCCATGTCTATCTATCTTTTAATCATAATCTGCGCCGATATGCTCTATGTGTGAACATTAATGTTTTGGCATTATTTACAGATTGGGTTAAAAGAAAGGAGACATAGGTAAATAAAAATTCTTTTCTTATTTTTCTCTAAATTTAAACCTTTGAAGGAAATTTTGAAAAATTACAACCATGTAATTTTAGGTAGAATAACTGAACCTTAAAATGAGAAAATTTTTTTCAGTAAGGAAAAGGCTGGATTTAATGGCTTTTTTCCCCTCACAAAAGTTCATAATTTGGACCTCTTTATACGTCCAGTGCGAATGCACCTAATAATACGCATCCCTTAGAAAAAAACCCCAAAGCCATGCTAATGTCTCTATTTAATAATGTCTCCCCTGATTAGAGGTAGAAGGAGAAGAGGAGCGGCAGGGGAAGAAGGAGTGAGAATTTTAATATTCATTATTTTGATGCATATTTAAAATAACCCCTAAATTGTTAGATTTCCTGGCAGGAGAGTGGAGGGGTGATGTAGAGAAAACTCTGCTAGATACGTTTTTTAGTGAGCATTCAAAACATTAACTTCAACATCAATCTAGGAAAAGTAGCCAATGCAGTTGAGTTCCCATACATGATACATTTATGGTTTTTAGTACTAATAGCTAAATTGTCTTGATGTCTTTTCTGTTGTTCTATTCTTGTAATCAGTTTATAACTTGGCATAAAATAAGCAATCAATAAACTAAGGTTCGAAATGAACAGTTATTTTTCTGTTTTCCATAACTGACTCACAGAGAGGACTAAACCTGATTTTGTTTCGGTTTGGATAATTTTTTCCTTTACATCAGCTTCGAACCAAGTGGAAAAGGTTGTCAGGGCGTGGGTATCCCTCAGCTCCATGACTCCTCGAAAGAGTGTTTCCTACCCAAAGTCCTCTCCTTGACTCCGCTCTGTGGCGGGCTCCTTGCACGCCGGTGAGATCAGGAGGGCGATGCCGCTGCTCGAGGCCGGCTGCCTGCAGTCCAGGAGACCCGAGCCAGGTCGGGGTGTCCCAGTAGGCGCAGCTTTCCAGCCCCCGCGGAGGCTGCGTCCGGCAGAGAGACAGCGACATCTACCGGTGTTCGGCACAGCCCTGGCGAGCGCCGTCGATCGGCGGGGTTAGGGCGAGAGGAGGGGCCACACCGCACCGCGCTACTTTGCCCAACCTAGCGCAGCCTGGGGAGAAGACATCAAGGCAACGATCGTCTCTGCGTGACCCGCTGTAAAGCAAGAATTCAGTCCTACTAGAATGACCGTTTCATTTGGCACACCTCCGCATACACACACTCCTGACTCCAGATTTTGGCTGTATCCCACAAAAATTAGAGACCTCATCGGGATGATGATGGCCTCACTGCGAGCAAAGTCTTCCCAGAGAAGCTCGAGAAGGACGCACTGAGAGCAGAGGGAAGGGCAGCACCTGTGTGTTCTCCCTGCCGTTACTATCTCACCCCAGCATCTCTTCCCTTATTTGTATTGTCTTATATACACGCGGAAAGGCAATATTCCACAAACACATTTCAGCAGGAGTAATCGCCGCCTTCTCAGTGCTTTGCATTTTAATTGCCAGAATAAAAAAAGAAAAAAAAAAAAAAGGATCACGAAAAGCATGGCTTATAAACCATGAGAAGGGGAACGACAGTATTATCAGAAGCAAGAGTAAAATTTTACTATTTGCCCCAGCGGAATGGCCCTAAACTTTATTTAATTTTTGTGCTGATGCTGTGCGGAAAGAACTTTTTATTGGAAACACTTTCTATCTGATCGTATTACTCTTTACCTTATCCATATTCTCTTTTCCTCTTTTTAATAATTTTAAAAAATTAAAATGAAAGGGACAGATTTATGTTACTAAAAGACAGTTTTTATAAGTACAAATGGCAATGAAGGAGCACTAATCGTGTTGTTTTTAGGAGGGTGAGACACATCCGAGAAGCTGGAGGCTACATTTGATTGGATTAACTGCCCTTTCTGTTGTTTTTATTCTAGTAGTTCATTAGCCAGGGCTACTTTGATAATTAATTTCCGAGATCTCATTCTAGGAATTTTGGTTGTTTCGTATATCAATAGGCTTTCCTCAGCGGGCTATAGTTGGAGAAAATAATAACTTGTCTGTTTTGAATTACATTTTTTGTGCACCTGCAAGAGAAAAATTTTGCTAAATAACCCTAGTCTTGAGAATAAATGAGTTCGTCACTAGTAGCATCTCAAGACCGAGGAGCATTCAGTCTTAGAAAATGTATGTCTACTTAAAGGAACCAATATAACAGTAAAAGCAACGAAAAATCAGCTTGTATCCTCAAGTACTGAAGAGGTCTCTAAATACCGGTTGATCACACCTAGTTCAAAATCAAGAACAAGCGCTAACATTTTCCTGGCTCTTTTTCTCCGAAGAACATTGTTCTCTTCTTTTACTAACTCCAGGAACTGCTGATAATATTTTTTACACTAAAATATTAGTAACGGGTGGCTCTCATTTTGCCCTAGGCACGCCGACATCCTCCTATCCCATCCTGACATACCCCAAACCTAGAGAGAGCAGCGGCCAGGGCTGGCGGTCGCACATCTCCATACCGTGCTGGCAGGACGCACGAGCGGATCGACGGGGCGTCAGCCCTGCGGCTGACCGACGCCACTGCTCGGACACATTCCCACGCTCTTAGAACCCCCTGGAAGAGAATTGCAGCACCTTCATTAAAACCTTGCCATTTTGCTGAGAGCTGTGTGCATGCCTATTTGACAAAAAGTGTCAGACATCTCCTAATATATTTCTCTCTCGTGTCTGATAACACTAGGACTACTTACTTAATAAAACACTACAGGATATTGACAGTCCAAACGCACAAAATCATTATAGTCCTTTGCCCTACAAGTGTGTGCGTCTGACCCCCCTCATCCCTTTTCTTTCCTAGCTTTTCAGTAGCAATGAATGAATCAAGAACTAGAGTAGTAAATTCAAATACAAATGAATCAGAACATATAAACCCATCATCTTCAATCGTCAAATTGAAGAATTGTCAAGCCTGAGACGGCAGCCTATAGTAGTAGGCATATTGCAGAAAACCTGGGAATGGTTGGCAAAGGAGTGCAGTTTGCAGCCGATTAACAGACTCATGGAGTGGGATAAAACGGTCACCTACATTTCCAGGGCACCTCCTCTCACACCCCAAAAACTGAACTCAGTGAGAGTAGAAAGAAGTGTTTATACGGACTTTAAAACCTGCGTGGTCATTATAAAAGGCTTTTTGAAGCTAACCTGCTTTGCCAACCTAACTAAGCAGAAGTTTTATTTTCTTCCACTTGTTTCCCTCACATAGACAGTTTTCCAGTTGCATTTCTTTTTTTTTTCCAACTAATGGACAGACGGTCCTGAGAAAAGCAATTGTCAGCCTTATACACCCAGGGCAATCAAGAAACCAAACCCTTCCACCTCACCCTAACCAGCAGCAAGGTCTTATTTATTTTGATTATTTGTTAAAAGGCAGCCGGATGAGAACATGACAGTTTGCTCTCTCTCTTTCTGATACGAGCGGGTGTGTGTACATATTGCCTTACGTGTACCAGCTCTACCCGAAACGGTGTGAATACCAGTTTCCCTACAAGTGTTACCGCTTCCAGCTCAATGCAATCACCGATATATGTGTGAGCGCACGTGTGCTTGTGTGTGTTTAACAAACCAATAGGTAAGTCGCTATCAGGTGATCAGGCTTGTAATCCAATAGCCTTTGTTCGGTTAAATTAGATTTATCATTAAAAGCAAAAAAAAAAAGGAAATGGGAGTAAGGACAAAGTGTGTGTGTGTGTGGGAGGCACAGAGAAATCTCTCCCTGCTCTCCCAGGCTCTCCTGCTGTCTGGGGTTACTGCGTCCGTCGCAGCCCACTTATCCCAGCATAAACTTTCAGAAGACTGAAGTGCCATAGAAAGTAAACAAGGGATCCGAGGAATCGAAGGGCGGTAAGGAGGCCGGCGGGAGAGTGGGAGGTGATGCCCTGCCTTTTCCTCCTGAGCCCTCGGGAGACTGCGGGCAGGGTCGCCCTCCCCAGACACTGTCTTCCTGCCCTGTGGGTGACACAGTGTGGCCTCCTCCGGAGCCCAGCGGGGCATTGTCTGGTCTTACCAAGCCCTCCGTAAAGCCCGAGCCCCCGCAAGAGTGCGTGTGTGGGAGCGGCGAGGCTGCCGCGTCTCAGGGTGGCAGGGCTGCTCTGTGCTCCAGTACTTACCGCCGCGATGCCTGCCACCGATTCGCTCCCCTCCGCAGCCCCCTCAGTAAGACACATACGTCACATACATCCTCGCAGAGATCAGTTGTGACTTTTCGAGTCTAATCCTGCTCATTCAACGGTAGGCAGGAGAGGAAAACATAAGGGGTGATGAAAGCAGAGGGGTAGCCACGGGCGCTGCCTCACACTGAACTGCAACGTGGCTCCCCCCTCCCCTTCTCCCTGACATTTCCCACCCACTCACCTCCTTCCTCCCGCCCCGAATCAGAAAGCCACGGGAGGGAGGGACGACACACGGGTCCGTGCTGGCTGCTGGGGCTCCGCGGAGGCGCTCTCTCAGCACGCGCACACTGGCCTCTGAGCCTCGGTCCTTCCGCGGCGCCCCAGGGACTTTGCTTGTGGGGCGCAGCGTTTGAGGAGAAAATGAGGAGGAAGGGGCTGAAGGACGGCCCGAGGCATGCCCGCCCGCCTGCCCAGATGGGGGTCACATGCCACTCGTGGGGCGAGCAGAGCTCCGAGGTGCGAGGCTACCGCACGTGATACAAATGGGCTGCCGGCTCCGGCGGGCATCGTCTCCCCTCCTTCCTGTTGCTATTTTTAATATTATTCCTAATTATACCAATAATTAATTTTAAAGATCTTTGCAAATGTAAAATGACAGCTGGAGCTGAGGAGCAAGAGTAGCTGTTTTAAACAATAGATTAGAAACACTAGGAAGTGTCTCCGCAGGGAATGGAGACTTTTTGCTTTATCAAAGATGAGGTCTGCTGTCTGCTTATTAGTACAGTGACATCTTCGGTTCCCGACTAAATACAATAACGCAGGTTCTCGTGATTAATACAAGAAGCTTTAAGAACTGTGGTCCCTCCCTCCCTTGCTCTTTCACAGACGTACTCACAGCACACCTATATCTGTGAGAGACTGGAGTTGGCGGGGTGCTGGCAGTGGACCCAGTCAAAAGTTTCAATATTGCAGACAGTAATTTTCCTTCTAATTTTCTTAGTTTAATTGTTATTTGGCGAATTGCAAATTTTCCCAAAAGATTCACTGACACACAAAAATATGCTTGCATCTATATCTGCCAGAGATGGTGCAGAATAAAAATGCCTGAGTAGACCTCATCTTTAATCAAATCTCCACATTTATAATAGTTACAATATACAACAAATAATTAACAATTTTCTCACCAGAGATGGCATAATTATAAACCTTCTTTCCTTTGTAAGGCAAATGATGGCAAAATATGATTTGCCATTTAACTAATTGGAACAAAGAACAGTACAGCAGAAAGACTGGATTATGCAAATTTCATGTTTAAACAGAGTGAAAAATAGCAATTAATTATGGCGAATTTGATGTGTTTTAGGATGCCTTTACCTGATACATACTGTATCCTAATAATAAAAATAATTTAATGAGAGATTATATTAATGGTGTTGAAATAAAATTAATAAATAAGAATTAAACTATTTTTAAAAATAGGTCACACTACACTAAAAATGTCTGATGCTTTAGGATAAACAATATATATTGTAAAAATCCTATATTTTGTTCAGAAGCATAACATAATCTTTGATTTTGTATCAATTTTGGTGTTGTATAAAATGATTAACATAATAAATAGAAGCAGTTGAGTCAGACTAAGTAGAAAGCTACTATTATTTAAATTATCAAAATAAAATCCATCATATAATGTTTTCCATTTTAATGAGCATGGAAATGTTTCTCTTCTAATTTACTTATTTTCAAAACAGACATTAAAATATGTTAGAACTGATTTTCTTTCAAATCAGAAAAGTTAATATTAGAACAATTGTCTACATATTTTTTTCTATAACATGCCATTTCTTGAGGCACATAAATACAAAGACTTAGCTCTGGAAATTGATTTTTTTTTTTAACACTGTCTATAAACATTGCTATGTGATTTCATGTACTCACTTTCTTGTATGGACTATCCATTATCTGGTATCTACATCTTTCAGAATGTATTCACATTCAGATTTAATTTTCTTAACGCAGTTACTAGATATACAGTAATGTCAACTTGCATATAGGAATACATTAAAATTACTTTTGACCTTCAGAAATCAGCTTAGCCTTCTGGGCAAGTCAGTTCCAGTGATGTTAGGCATGAGTTGCTGTTGAGCTCTAATAATTCAAGTGGAGAAAAATAGTGGATTATGAAGCAGGGAATAATCACCACATTTATTTATTCATTAAATTTATTTCAAAGCAACAGAGTTTGGCCCAGTTGATCAGGTTATAAGGATATGTAGCCACTGATACAAAAATGCAGTTCTTAAGCCCATCTCTTGTTAACCTTACAGACTTACATGTGAAAGGAAGCTATTCAGTGATGTTTTCTCAGGAATTTAAGGGGGGGACACACACTACTGAATTTGAAATTATTTACTCCCAAAATACGTTAGATTTTATAGTACCAGCCACTTGGCAAGACAACTTCTTCTAAAAAGTATCTTGCATACAACTGCAACTACTGGATAAAAAAATGGAGATAAAACATTTAAAATACTTTTAATTATTCTGGAAAGGTGTAATACTTTAATTCTATTTTTCCATCTTTTCTCTAATGACTTTCTCTCCTCAGAACTCTATGTGCAAATAGTATACCTGCATTTGTGAGCAGAAAGTAGGCCACTTTGAAAATTATCTGGCCAAGCAATGCAAGTACCAAAGCCAGAATCAGTCCTCAGTCAGTACATGCCTTGCCATAGGAGAGATCTATAAAACTCCATATTGTAGAATTCATCTTGAAAAAAACCCACCATACTTTGTCCTCTTCACAAGATTAAATTTCTTGAAATACACAATAACTGCGAGATATATTATTTTTGTTAGTTGTTTTAATAATTTAAGAAAGACTTCCACTGCTTAATTCAAACTTGCACAAAAATTTCATTAGGTCAGAGGGTGCTTTTCCAAGGGAAGAACTGAACAGTCTCAGAAACCAAGACAAAGTTTGATGTGTTCTTTGGAAGTTAAGTTTTAAAAAGTTTGAACATGATGCCATTATAAAAATGTATTTAAGTAATAAAATGAGAACTTCTGAACATGCCATGACTGTACATGTATGGCTTTCTAAAACTCTGCAAAATTAGGCAAGATTCTGTTTCCACTGAAGTAAAGTACAAAATCCTATTGTTTTCCACTATAGTAAGAAGGGCCCTTAAATTACTTTTGTTTACACACACAATTTGGATCTCATTTGTCTTTCGAGGCACACCTGAAAACCAGGGCTCTGATATCTGTATTGATTCATGCGGGATCTCTACATCAGAAAAGACATTGTTATCTTTATATTTTCTGTATAAATGAAGTAGGAAAGTAGTGAGCTTAACTAGCGTCAAAAATGAACGTGGGTTTTTCCAACTAAAATGGTATCAACCAATTCCTTCTAAGCAAAAATGTGATAAGTATCAAACGATTCTTTCATGAACTTCATCACTATCCTATTTTAGTCAAGATTATTATTCTTACAGAAGGAAAATTAATAATTGTATGAATTGACATAATGGAGGTGGGTTTATTTTGGCAGGTTTTGTTTGGTTGGTTGGTTTTTGGGGTGGTGACACTTTCTGGACACATTTAAAAGGGATTATTTCTCCTAAGTGGTGAAGAAATGACAGGAGCAATTTTCAAAAGATACTCCACTATTTTTCTGCATGGTTTTTTTCTTCCCCAAATAAACAACTAGACTTATTGAATTTCGAAGGAATCCATTTTTATCTTAAATAGATTTAAAGCCTTCTGGTGTATCGAATTTGGACCTGAGGGCAGTGATCCACCCAGAGGATGTAATTAACAATTTGGAGGATCGAGTCTGCAAACCCACATTTAGATGTTATATGAAACTGCAGGAATTTCATGTGTCTATAGATCTACAGATACCCATATAATGTGTAATATGCAATATAGTATGCATATAATCTCTATTGTTATATATTATTAAACATAGATGCTATCATACAAACATGAAAATATATAATAAAAATGGAGCACCTGGATTATAAAATGCAAAGCTATAATGAGAAAGGAGCCCAGACACTTCCTTGTGGAAGTTCCTGCTAAGTAAAGAAACTCATCAATTCTGCATTGTGAGCTTCTCTTGAGATACACTGTATCAGAAGTCGGAACTTGCTTATTTCTTCCTGGTCCAAGAAAAGGCACTTTTTCTCGCACACAGCTTCCCAAGCATCTCTGGTGGGAAGGACTGCAAAATACACTGCTGAAAATTAGGTGCATAAGTTCTGGGGAGGTGGTACCATTTGATATATTTGGTAAGAGCTTGGAGTGGCAAATACAGGAGACAGTGCCAACCAATGCATACATCTGTGCAAGGAGCGTCCAGCTCCTTTTGCACTTGGCTTTCACTTGGATGTGTTGAGTCTGTGAGGCAGATCTTCCAAAACAGAGAAAAGATCATTTAACCAAGTTGCCCATGCATGTGCAGTGCATCCATCTCCATACATGCACACTGCAAAGAGCTTGTTAGGTGTTATTGTCAAACCATTTATACCTACGTATTTATACCTCTGTCTCACTGCCTCCAAGACTGAGAGGCAGAGGTATCAAAGTTACGCTTAGCTTTGGAATCTTTAGCAGAGTGAAATTAATAATGAGAAAGGAAAGAAGGAAGGAAGGAAGGAAGGAAGGAAGGAAGGAAGGAAGGAAGGAAGGAAGGAAGGAAGGAAGGAAGAAAGAAAAGAAAGAAAGAAAGAAAGAAAGAAAGAAAGAAAGAAAGAAAGAAAGAAAGAAAGAAAGAAAGAAAGAAAGAAAGAAAGAAAGAAAGAAAGAAAGAAAGAAAGGAAGGCAGTTTTAAAAGTTGGGTTAATGCTACTTTTTAAATTCTTATGCAAGAGTGTTTCTGTCTGATTTTGAGTTCCCAAGACAAAATCAGTGTTTGACCTGTCTAAACATGTCTCTTTCTTTGGGGCAGTTAAATAATTATCTGCTCAGACAGGGAATTTCACTTTATGAAAACCTCACATTTCAATTCCATTAAATGTCAGCCAGCTCCTGAAGAAGTGAAGAGACTGATGCACTTATTAAAGAAAGAGGAGGAAAAAAGAAACAAATCGGTCAAACTAATCAGACCTATCTCTTAGAGGACAGTCAAAACCAGCCCTGTACCTGGCTGCCGAGAAGGGCAGGAGACAAGCAACACGACTGACTTTATGGGGAGCGGGCCTGCAGTCGCAGCGCTGGGGGAGGGAGGGCGAAGAGACGCAGGGATCTGAGCACGTCGAACGCTCTGCGGGGCCACCCGGTGGGACAGCGTGGCGGCCTTCCCCACCCCATCCCCGACTCTCTAGGCTCAGTTGTGAGCCTGCCCCGTACTGAGCCTCTTCTGTGACCCTGAAGTACAAACCGTTCCCGAAAATGTTAAACTGATCGTCACGAAATGACCTGCTCGGGCTTGGGAAGCGGCACCACTATCATTACCGCTTTCTCTACTCACACGGCCCCTACGAGCAGGAGAGCTTCCTCCCGGACCAACGTTAAGACGCTTTTTTGGACAGCTGTCTGAGTCTCTGAGAACAAACGGATTAAACCTCTCACCGAGGCCCTCAAGAGCTCAGGAATTCCGCACACACAGGCACCCACCGCATCACAAAGTACGTGCGCACGCACTCGGAGAAACTGCCTCTCCGCTGGCCCGGCTAACGCCCCGGAGTCCCTGAGCGGGCCCTGGACACCACGCCGGGCCGCGGGGACTCTGGCAGCCGTGAATAGTTCTAAGGCTGGGAGGGGCGATTCCCCCTTGCCAGGGTCGGGGTCCGGGCCGGTCTCCCCCGCCGCGGCCCTGAGGAGACGTAGGCAAGCCAGGACACTGTATCTTGCCCCGATCACTCAGGTCCGCACCTCCCACTTTGCAGGGTGTGGCGGGCTATAGCAAGTGGTGTATGCTTGTCAGGAAAATTAATCCACAAACACCGTAGGTTTATGTCCAAAAAGGAGACAGGGGAGTCCTGTTAATTTATTCGAATAAAGGGAGAGATCATGGGCATTTCCCATGGGGTCTC
>VZRQ01011057.1:0-11476 GCA_013397975.1 Machaerirhynchus nigripectus | reverse complement strand
CTGATCTCTGTGGTGACCAGTGACAGGACCCAAGGAAACGGCTGGAGCTATGTCAGGGGAGGGTTAGGTTGGATAGTAGGAAAAGGTTCTTCACCCAGAGGGTGGTCAGGAACTGAACAGGCTCCTCAGAGCAGTGGTCATGGCCCCAATGCTGCCAGACCTCAAGAACTGTTTGGACAAACTCTCAGGTACAGGGTGGGATTCTTGGGGTGTCCTGTGCAGGGCCAGGAGTTGGACTTGATGATCCTTGTGAGTCTCTTCCAATTCAGGATATTCTATGAATCTATGATTCTTGAAAATTGTTTAAATTTGGGTACCTGGCTGTAGTCAGTAAACAGATCATCTATTTGTTTCTAACATAGAAGTTATTTTGAAAACAGTTCATAACACATTTTGAGCTCTACCACACATTGTTTTAATCTCTATGCTTACTCAAAAGGCAGTAGTGCACCTCAGTGCATGTTTAAAAGTTAAACTTCAGATGAAGAACCACTTAAAGGGAAAAAAGATTAAAAAATAGCTAGAAGTTTCTGTTGACAGGCATTTGTTTAATTTCCACTTTCAATGTTACTGTTTGAAAACAATGATTTAAATAAAAATAAGTACTTTTCCATTTCAGATGAAAGCAGTGGCTGGTATGAAGATGTCTTACCAGGTACAACAGGCAATCAGTACTTGCCCACAGGATCCCGTAAGAGGTTTTAGACACGATGAATCATCCAATGCATTGTGTTCACACCTATACTCCATGATTCGAGGGAACCGTCAACACAGACGAGCATTTCTAATTTCCTTACTCAACCTCTTTGATGATACTGCAGTAAGCATCACATTTTATTCACTTATAAAGAAAATAAAATATACCATTACAAGCTGAAATTCTCCTTTTGCAANGCATGTTTAAAAGTTAAACTTCAGATGAAGAACCACTTAAAGGGAAAAAAGATTAAAAAATAGCTAGAAGTTTCTGTTGACAGGCATTTGTTTAATTTCCACTTTCAATGTTACTGTTTGAAAACAATGATTTAAATAAAAATAAGTACTTTTCCATTTCAGATGAAAGCAGTGGCTGGTATGAAGATGTCTTACCAGGTACAACAGGCAATCAGTACTTGCCCACAGGATCCCGTAAGAGGTTTTAGACACGATGAATCATCCAATGCATTGTGTTCACACCTATACTCCATGATTCGAGGGAACCGTCAACACAGACGAGCATTTCTAATTTCCTTACTCAACCTCTTTGATGATACTGCAGTAAGCATCACATTTTATTCACTTATAAAGAAAATAAAATATACCATTACAAGCTGAAATTCTCCTTTTGCAATATATTTTTATGACATAATTTTGATAGCCTTATTTCCCTAAGGTAGTTTGTTTTGCCTTATAATATAAGGTATTTACCTAATAGAATGCATTAGTCACTTTTGCATCATTCAGTACCTTTCTGTACTCAGTTTGGGTTGTTTAGGAATAATGTATCTTTAGGTATGACTAAATTTTGCGCATATACATATGTTGTTTAGAGTGCATTTGGGGGGTATGTAGAATAAAATTTGTGATTTTGTTTTTGTTTTAAACTGTTAGGAACACAGGATAAGTGTATAATAAGATGTTTGTATGTATATTAATATGTACTTTTTTTAAACTTCCAGAAAACAGAGGTGAATATGCTTTTGTACATAGCAGACAATCTAGCCTGTTTTCCTTACCAAACACAGGAAGAGCCACTGTTTATAATGCACCATATAGACATTACACTATCAGTTTCTGGTAGCAACCTACTACAGTCATTTAAAGAGGTATGTGCATTTATATTTTAGTATATTTATTATGGTGTCAGCATAAGCTTCTATATAATTTGGTCAATTTTTCAGTGAATATAGTACCATTATTATGATATGGACCAGTATTGTTAGTTTGTAACTGGTAGTTAAAAAACAAACAACCCTTTCTGTTCTGACCTGTATCTGGAAGACACTAGTTAAAAACTTTCCTTATATTGCCACTTATGTTATTAAAAAAGAATTAAAATTTTTGAGAGATTAATATTAAATCTATATAATTCCCTAATATTACTGAATTAATTGGAATTAATATTAATTGCATGCATAATTGTAATAAAAATCCCATTTACTTTTTCTTTTGTTGTCAAGTAGCTGATGGCAGTTCCATGTGTGTCGCCTAGGAGACTTTAAATATATTCTTTATTGCAAGAAAAGAGTGTGCAATATGTCTTTTCTTAAGGTAGCATATAAGAACCCCAATAATGGTATAGTATCTGTTGCTATGGCAATACACAACCCTGTAAGAAAAAGGCCTTTGTTTCTTGTACTGTGTCCAGTTTTGGGCTGCTTAGGACAGGAGAGACATGGAGCTCCTGGAGCAGGTCCAGCAGAGGCTGTGAGGATGATTAGGGACTGGAGCATCTCTCTGATGAGGAAAGGCTGAGGGAGTTGGGGTTGTTTAGCCTCAAGAGGAGACAGCTGAGAGGGGACCTCATCCATGTCTGTCAGTGTCTGCAGGGAGGGGTCAGAGAATGGACCAGGCTCATCTCAGTGCGGCCCAGCAATGGGACAAGAGGAACGGGCAGAAACTGATGCCCAGGAAGTTCCACCTGAACATGAGGAAGAACTTCTCTGTGCGGTGACTGAGCACTAGAACAGATTGCCCAGAGAGGGTTTGGAGTCTCCCTCACTGGAGATATTTCAGATCCATCTGGACACAATCCTGTGCCGTGTGCTCTGAGATGACCCTGCTGGAACAGGGAGGTGGGACCAGATGACCCACTGTGGTCCCTTCCAACCTGACCCATTCTGTGATTATGTGATTCTTAAAGACTTCAGTGTCTTCATTTCCTGGACAACTTTAACAGTAGAAGGTCCAAACTGTCAGGAAACAAACCCATTTCTAGAATTTCCAATCTGACTAGTAAGTACAAGTCAGAGTTGATACCTGGAAAGTACAGTGCTTTGAATTCTCACCCTACCAAAGACAGTTTTTAATCTGCTAGAAAGAGCACATTCTTTAGATGGGGGACCAGAATGTAGAGTGTGAGATCCTACTTGGGACATCCTAAGTTCTGTGTTATGAAAAAGCATACTATGTACAGTAATAATGCAGGTATTAAATTCTGTAGCTCTACAAGTAGTGGAACTGAATATTATTAATACTGTATATGCTGATTTGGGGGGCTCTCTGGTCAGCAGTGTAATTAGTGTCATAGGATTTTAACAGAGACAAGGATTAAAACCAGCTTGGACTAGTTTGTATCAAGGTACATATGGAAATATATGTAACATGCAAAAATTATATTCAGGTGAAATAAAAATGGAATTTTCCTCCTGATTTATTGTATTTGGCTTTTACTTCATTTTACTGTCTCTGATAACAAACGAGCAGTCTTTTTAAGAATAACATGCCAGTGGAGTACTTTTTGCTTCAGTTCTTTCTGTAACCACCTTGCAAAAAAATGTGGACTCTGTATCAATTTTTCAGGAACTTTGAGTTATAATTCAGCATCTTTTTTGTCATAAATAATTTTAATCTTTGAATATAAAGTTATGAATATCAAGTTATGAATTAATAACACTGTTCAGGGAATTCTTCCTAATTTAAGCTAATAATGATTTTTTGAAAGATTTTTTAGAAATGTATATGATGCTACTTACCCTAATTTTGGAATGTGTTAACTTCTTTGTCTCACAGTCTATGGTGAAAGACAAAAAAAAGGAAAGAAAGCCTTCATCAGACGAGGAGACTGAGAGTGACAGTAACAGTGGTAGTGAGAGCAAAAGTGAGGAGGAAACTTCTAAGCCTCGGAGGTTACGGAAACGAGTAAACTCTGATTCAGATTCTGATGAAGAAAATGATATAAATGCTGTGATGAAATGTTTACCAGAAAATTCAGCTCCTTTAATTGAATTTGCAAATGTCTCCCAAGGCATATTATTACTTTTGATGCTGAAACAGCATTTAAAGAACCTCTGTGGATTCTCTGATAGGTAAGGATATTTAGACAATAGGCCATCTTGTTATCTAGTGAGTTCTTTGTAAGGATTAAGTTTGAAAGAAGTTGGGGGGGAGTTGTTTAGTTGATTGTTAATAATTGTTTCAGCAATAGATTTGTATAAGAGAAAAACATAAATAGAATATGTTGAATGTAATGAAACTGGCTTAGAAAAAGTAATGATTTCATTTCTTACCAGGATGTCTATTGTATACAGAATGGTTAAAATATAACTACTTATACTGAATATTTTTAAAAGCTTTTCCTTGAAATTGTTTTGGACTTTCCTTAAAAGCTCTTTCTTCCCTTTTGTTTTCTTTAAACAGTAAAATTCAAAAATATTCTCCATCTGAATCTGCGAAAGTTTATGATAAAGCTATAAACAGGAAGACAGGAGTGCATTTCCATCCAAAACAAACTCTGGATTTTCTGCGGAGTGATATGGCTAATTCCAAGATCACAGAAGAAGTGAAGAGGAGTATAGTAAAACAGTACTTAGATGTAAGTAAAGTTGCTTTGCAGAAAATCTGAAATCCTTTCAAACTAGGTAACACAGTATAAACTTGAAAGTAGATGCTGATGTATTGGATGAACATTTCAAAATGTTAAGTTTCTGGTAATCTTATGTGATTGATATATGATAACTCACAATTTCCTTTCCGGATGTTTAGCAGTATTACCTTTCAAAGCATTCTAAAAAATTTAAACAATAAAAATTATTTTCAACTGAAGGATATTCATCTTTGTAGAGTATTTTCTAATTGCTGGTATCCATCTTGTATATCTCTACCATATAACTTGTTCACTTTATCCCTGACTGTTTCTGTCATAGGAACAGAGACTAGATCCAGTGTATTTACCCTTTTTTTTCTTTTTTCTTTTCCAACTCTTTAAAATATTAACTACAGAAAACTTGCAATTTTGGAAATACAGGAAGAAAGCTTTTACATATCTACTAGAAAATGAAAGTAAAATGTTTGTAGAACAAAACACAGGCTGTTGAACTTTGAAGTTTTCTGCCATTTGTTTTACACTGTTTCTTTACTTTTTCATTTGTTTTTTTATTTAATGTAGTGTGATATGAATGTCTATTTTTAAAGTTTGAATGTAAATTGATCTGTTTTTTGGGGGGTTTATTTAATAGTTCAAGCTCCTTATGGAACATTTGGATCCTGATGAAGAGGAAGAAGATGGAGAGGTGTCAGCTAGCACAAATGCTCGGAACAAAGCAATTACCTCACTTCTTGGAGGAGGCAGCCCTAAAAACAATGCAGCTGAGACAGAGGATGATGAAAGTGATGGGGAGGATAGAGGAGGAGGCACTTCAGGGGTGAGGCGGAGGAGGAGTCAACGTATTTCACAGCGTATTACGTAAAATTATTTTTATGTGCTTATAAATGTCAGTCTATTATATTANTGTTATCCTTTTTATTGTTGCCAAGTTTTTATGTAGCTTTATGATTCATGTGTATATATAATTTTATATATCAATAAGAGATAAAGACACGGGTACAAATTAAGAGTATGTGGTTTTACAAGGATATGTTAACCCCTTGGCGCTGGCGGTCGCGGTGCGTCTCATTGCCGGCAATGGAATGTGTGCCGGGGAATCCCAACTCCCGGCGTCAAGGGATTAAAAGCAATAAAAGCAATAATTTCACTAAAGTTCTTTTGTGTAACACTTGGTCTTTTTTCCCCCCAATGTTTTAGTCATTGAGAAGGTCAAAACGAAATTCAGACTCTACAGAGTTGGCAGCACAGATGAATGAAAGTGTTGATGTCATGGATGTCATCGCTATTTGCTGTCCAAAGTACAAAGACCGACCACAAATTGCAAGAGTAGTACAGAAAACCAGCAATGGCTTCAGTGTTCAGTGGATGGCAGGCTCCTACAGTGGCTCCTGGACTGAGGCTAAGCGCCGTGATGGCCGCAAACTGGTGCCTTGGGTAGACACTATTAAAGAGTCAGACATTATTTACAAAAAAATTGCTTTAACGAGTGCTAATAAGCTGACTAATAAAGTTGTTCAAAATTTACGATCGCTGTATGCTGCCAAGGATGGAACTTCCAGCTAATGAATTTGTACACACAGCCAAATTTACAGGAATTTAAATAAGAGAAAAACTTGAGATATCAACTTTCTGGAAAAAAAAAAAAATCAGTTAAATGAAGAGTAAGAATGGAACCTGGGACACAGGAAAAAAGAAGGAAATATTTGGTAAACATTTATGTGGGAGCTTCCTTCGCTGTTGTGCAGCAGAAACTTCTCAGTTCATTTTTACTCCCACTGTATTATAGTTTAAAAAATTGTTTATACCTTGAAAAAAACCTTTCTGTTAAAAAAAATAAACAAGTGAATGTTGGAAATTAGTCTGTTAATGTTCTTAATAAAGTGTTCTTGGAGTTTAACCTAGCAGCGGATGGCTTTTTTTAGCGTAGCCAGTTTCCAGGGAAGCATTGTTTTTACAGGCTGTAAAGTGGCAGAATATCCCGGATATAAATTTTTTTCTGTTGAAGAAAACAAAAAGGAAAAAAAAAGCATGCAGTATCTATGACCTATCTGCAGGAGGAGTTTTTGTAAATGTAAATTTTGATGTATTAGGTCACCCTGAAATAATACAAGAAAAGGGATCCCCAGCAAATCTGGTGGAATGAATACTGCAATAAATTTTTTTACTTCTCTTTGTTACTTGTCTGTTTCCATTTGAATTTCTTATTGTAAAGATCTGTTTAATTCCATTTATATTATTTTGCAGTCTTTTCTGTAAAATATACTATATTAGTGGTTTTCAAAACAAGACAAAATATTGTTTATACAGTTTTTATAGGCTTTCTGAATAATTGGTATCTTTTTATTTTTATCCCTTAAAGGGTGTAAACACAAGTTAACTCCAGGGGTTTATTGTATCCTGCAGTATTTAGTATTAACTATATGATTTAGCACTGTGCCAAACACATTTTCAAGAGTACATTTTGATATAAAAAGAAAATATAGTTTATTCCTTGTATGCTTCAATTTCTTTCTAATTCTGTCCAAATGGTAATTTATGATAGTTTAAATTTGGGGAAAGCTGAATGACTATTTTGCTTGGGCTAACTGGCCATGTACACATTTCTCTGGGTTAATATAGAGAGGCTTGTGTCAAGAGGAGCTAGCTACCAGTATCTGAGGAGTGAATGAGTATGAGTCTGGGCAATTATGCTACATTCCTTCACAAATGAATTTTAAAAAAAAAAATGTTTGTATATTAGCCTATTTTTTTTTACTAATTGAAAGATGTTTTCACATTTTGTAGATTGAAAAAGTACTATTGAAAGCTTTCAGAAGCATTTGTTTTGACTACGTTGCCACAAGCCTTTCAAAAGCAGTTTGCCTTTCCAGAGAGTAACAAAAACAGATTTGCAAACAGAAAAAAATCTAAAACAATTGAACTTTTTAGGGATATATAAACCCTGCTGTGTTTTCAAATATGTTTATCTAAAATAGTTGTTCCTTATTAAGTAAATATTTCTCATGTTTATTTTCTTTTATGAATTTAATTTGTGGTAGGAGGCTGTTTTTATAAAACTAGCTTGCGGAATTCTAATACATTATTTGATTTGTGAGGAATAGTATCAGTATTCCAAAATATTCTCATGTACAGAAAAAACATTAAACCAAATTGATTAATAACTCCTCAGAATCTAGTTAGTAATTGTTCCCATGGGAAATGCCTTTTTACTGTTTCACCACTGTAATTTTTCTAAACAGAAATATTTTCTCACCTTTTTGTTTTGACAGTTAATGGTGTTTTCCTCACCGTACAAAAAGCCACATCTCATGCTAAGATGGGTGTTTTTAAAATAGGGAGAAGCAGAAAAAGCAGACGTCACCCCTGCAGTTCTGGAAGCAGGACATTTTTGTACCAAACAATGAAATACTGTATTTCTCAGGGCCAGGAGCAGCTTTTGTAGTGGGAGTTTCATACTTTGAGAATATGTTGTATGATATGTCACATTACTAGTAGAAAGAGTTAAAAACACTTCACAAGGAAACTACTGAATGATTAAGAAAAAATTTCATACAGATGCAGTCTAGAATGAAGTTGGCACTAGTCTGTTAGACATTTCTGATGCTATTTATATTACAGAATCTTATTTTTAATAGGTAATACAAATGTTTCCTTGTTCATAAACAATTTGTTTCCTGGTCATGTGACTTTCCCAATAGCAAAGAGTGGCTTTTTATTTCAAATTTTTTGGTATTTATTAGGATAAAATTATCAGAAATAAATTGTAATTAAACAACAGAAACCTGAAGTCTAAAGCTGTCTTAGTTGAGAGGATTTGGACCATTACTATATTGTGTAATATGTCAAAGGGCATACATGCTCCTTGATGGTATCTGTTTGCTATACTAAATAATATAAACTTATAAAATTAATCATAGATTATTGAATAAGATTTTCACTAGTTAAGAGTTGAATTTTCCCCTTCTGTACTACCCAGAGTAATATCTAGCTTTGTTTTGCCTATCACAAACATTCAGATTACTTGCTGTGAAAAAAAAGAGGTAGCAGAGTTCATTTTTGGGAAACATATTCCTGTTAGCTATGTATAACATGGGCTAATTATTTTCAGAGATATGAAATAGAAAGCCAAAGGCTGCAGCTGTAATATATACAGTGCTCAGTCTCTGAGTAGCAGTCATGAACCACATTATTGGCAACAGCACATACCAAGATTAGGGGTTTTTTTACCATTAAAAAAAAGTTTTTGAAAAAAGTGTTGCATTGCAGTAATTGACACAACATTTTACCCCTTTGTGTTTACATAGCCTTATAGTATTTTTTTCACTGTATGGCTACAGATTTTTGCATACATAACTATAACGATTATTGGGTTTTTTTGCCTTTGAGTACAAGTTCTGTACATGGAAACTTGTTGCAATAGCTTACCTAACAAAGGGATATTTTCAAGCTTTTAAAATTAACACTAACCATATTATACTCTTTAAGAAAAGCCAGACAATTCCACAGTCTAAATAAATAATAATCTTTAATCTTCCACTTCACTGCTGTAAAATTGCAGAATAATTATTATTTTCATTATCTGCAGCTATAAAAAAATCACAATTGTTTATGACAAAAGTTTAATTACAAATAAGTATTTTTCTAAATGATTCAGTATGCCCTTTTGTGTTTTTTTAAGTTCTCTATTGCTCATATTAACGAGTTCCAACATGTATAAAGGTAGGCATGGACAATATTTTGCATAAGTATTTTAGTGAGGTGTGGCCATTAAAAAGCTATTTAAAATTTAAATCAAACTGGAGCCTTTGTTTTGCTGTTTTGGTGTCACTAGTGAGAATATTGTCACTGTGAAATAATTGGATTGTGCTAAACATTAGCTCTAACACAAAATACCTTTTAAGACTGGAATAGTTCTTAAATGTATTTGTGGTTCATGACAAAAAAATTTGTGATTGGGTCTGACTCATCTGGTGCTAGTTAAACAGAAGGATGTTCTGCTTAAATGCAGGTGTTAATGCTCTAGGGTAATGAATGGATCAGTTCAATTGATCTTTACTGTAAAAAAACATTTTAACTCTGAGCCACAGACAGATATTAATGGAGTTGAATTCAAACACCTAATGCTTTTGTTATGTGCCCGACACTCCTAACCCAAGGCACAAATTTTCTTCCACTCACTGAAGAGCCACACTGTCACGGTTTAACTAAGCACCAAATGGATGCTCACTCACTCACCCTTGGGTGTAATGGGGAGAAAATCAGAAGGGTAAAAGTGAGAAAACTCCTGGGTTGAGATAAAGAGTTTAACAGGGAAAGCAAAAGCTGCACATGCAAGCAAAACAAAAGAAGGAATTCATAGAGCTCTTGCCAAGGACAGGCAGGTGTTCAGCCACCTCCAGGTGAGCAGGGCCCCATCCTGTGGAACGGTGACTTGTGTAGACAAACACCACCACCCAAAATGTCCTCCCTTTCCTCCTTCTTCCCCCCACTTTATATACTGATCATGATGTCACATAGTCTGGACTATCCCTTTGGTTAATTGGGGTCACCTGTCCCAGCTGTGTTCCCTCCCAACCTTCCACACACCCCTAGGCCACTCCCCAGCGTGGCTATACAAGGAGCAGAAAAGGCCTTGGCTCTGTCTAAGTGCTGTTCAGCAATAATGAAAAGATCCCTGAATTATCAACATCACAAATCCAAAAATGGAATGGCAAGTCTTTATCAGTATTTGTGACTATTTAAAAAAATTGTTTTGACTTCAAAAGAGCTTTTCTCCATCACTACACTTAGTGAAGCTGTGTTGAAAGGCTCATATTTTTGTTTTGAAAAAAAAGTATCCTAGTTCCTAAAAGCTAGAACGGTGATTGATTTCCACCTCCCAAGGGGATTGACTATTAAACAGAATCCTACTTCTGTATTTGTAAGGTAGCCTCTGTCTTTTGGAAGCTGTAGTTATGAGCACTAAACCATTTCACATGGAGCATCTCTTTGCTAGGTTTGGATGTAAACACCCCCCCCCAGCTTTTTTGGTCAGCTCATTTTCAAAGAACTTCCTTCTTACCCTTCCTCCAAAATATCATCTGCATTTTTTTTACCTTTCCCTTATTTGCCATACTCTACCCAATTATAGAGGACTACAAAATTTGTTGGAAACAACCCAAGTCTGTCACTACAGTTAATTTAGTTTTGAGAAACCATTCAGGGAATCATCTGTTTCTTATTTCGACTTCAGAAGTACAGAAGTACAGACTGAAGAATTATCCATTCTTTGGACAACAGCCTTCTCTCTCTCCCTCTCTCTCTCTCTCTCTCTTACTTGTTTACTTCTCTTGTTAGAGTTTATGCTTGTACGGAAATAATAGAGAACCTGAATTGCACTTAAATGGCTATAAGCCAGAAATACATGTGTAGAGAAGAAATTAAATGGATTTGTGCTTCCTGCTTAGACTAAATGTGCTCTTTGAGCACAGGCAAAGAAAGTGTGATTCCTTAAGAAAATCCATTTGTTTCATATTCATGAGAATTTTTTGATTCTGAAGAGTTCTATGTGGAGATGGATTTTCAAATTCAAGGTCAGCCTTGAACATCTCCCATCTGATGCATCCCTGCAGTTCTGAACAGTACCACTATCGACAGAGAAAACAACAGGTCAGATTCACGTAATACTAAATTCTCTGTGTTTTGGATGATTCATCTGTTCTTTTTATTTGCTGTCTGTTACGAATGGAGAGGGGAGAGCTTGGACAAGTCCCTGCCTCTGCCCAGGCCTCTGGCAGTAGACAGCGGCTTTACTGAGGTGGCCAGCACCCAAAACCACTCTCGCTCACAAGTTCTTAATAATGACCGATCAGGCCTATTACAACATTAATTATTTATTGAATAGACCAAGGAAAACAGACATAAGACTTAGACTTACTACACAGGATACCACAAAAAGAACTACTAGTAGAT
>VZRQ01011051.1:0-24015 GCA_013397975.1 Machaerirhynchus nigripectus | reverse complement strand
AAAAACAACTCCTAAAACCCCAACAACAGGATTTAATCTAGAGAAGAGAAGACTGAGAGGGGATCTCATTAATGCACATAAATGTCTCAAAGGCAGGTACCAGAGGATGGTGACAGACTCTTTTCAGTGATGTCCAGTGACTGGACAAGGAGCGATGCCCATTAACTAAAACACAAGAAATTTCACCTCAACATGAGGAAGAACTTCTTTATATTGAAGGTGGCAGAGCCCTGGAACAGGAAGGTCATGGAGTCTCCCTCCATGGACACCTTCCAGACCCACCTGGAAGTGTTTCTGCGTCACATGCTCCAGGTGACCCTGCCTTGGTAGGGGGGTTAGACTATAAGTGGTGGGTGAGCAGGTAAGAGATGCTACCTAGAACCCTGCCAGCCTGATCATCAGAAAAATCCGTAGGGAATTTTTCAACATGCAGTGAATTGAAATGAAGTTCAAGTGAGGCTGAGTAGGTGTTTGCTCAGCAGCTTGTTTAATCATGGTTAAATCTTTTAGTTAGATAATTGTTCTATCAGCTGATAATTTGAATTGTATTGAAGAACAATATACTAAAACGTCTTCAGAGGGAAACAGCAAAGGAAATAAGTTTGGATTCCTTCTTGTTCATTCCTTGCATATCATGATGTCAGTTCCTATGTTTTCTGATTAATTGAGTTGCCTGGCGTGCATTTTCCTCTACAAACACTGACTCCAAATACACATTTACCACCACTGCCTGACACAATAGCTTGGGAAGCCAGGACTTATTATCAAAGGTCAGGGCCTCTGTGTAATTTGCCTTGGATCAGGAACTGTTGTTACACTTCCAGCTGTGCTTTGGGAATTGGGACAAATTTCCTAGGGATGATATGCCTGAGTTTTCCATTTATATAGTTTTAGGATTTGGAATCCGTGTTTCTCACAGGCTTTGCTCTACTAAAAGCCAAGTTGCTTGGTGGTTTCAAAGTCCTTCAAGTAAAACTACATACAATTTTTTCCAAGAAGAAATGATTTTAAGCTGTGCTTCAAGCTGTGTTTTCTTTGCTTTATGGCATTGCTGTGTGCTGGGACAAAGAGCATTACAAGTCTAATGGCTTTTGTGTGGTTTTTCTGTAGGACACAAGCCATCACAAGAGGCTGTGTCCCCCCAAAAGCTGTGCGGTGCATAGCAATGAGCCTTGACCTGTGCTGGGCTGGCGGTGCTTGGATGCTCACAGCAGTTGCAGGCCTTCCCGTTTCCAACCAGTTCCCTGCAGCTCCCTTGGCTGAAGCTACAGTGAGGAAATCTGTGCACACTGCAAGTCATGAGATGTACCAAGTTCTCCATGTTGCCTGGGAAACATCCAGTTATAGACACAGCCCTTAAGCTTTTTTTCTCAGTTCGCTCAGTCCCACGTTCCTCATGGACTGCCAGTCTGGTTGCTGTTGCTGGAAACTGGGAATGCTTCAATATCTGAGGGGGAAAACTCACTTTGGAGACCTTGGCAAAGAAGACTCGTAGAAAGGAAATGGGAAACAAAAAAGGAAAAAGCGATGCACTTTGTTGGTGGTTGTTTTTTTCCATAAGAATGGAGGGCTTTGCTTTTGTTTGGGTATTTGTGCATTTGGGGATTTGCCATGCAGGTGCCAAAAATAGAGTTTTCCTGGGCAGGGGATTGCAGGCATTTTGTGGCCTCTATCCAAGGCTCACCAATTCCCCACAGAGACCTCACGAAAGCAGGTAGAACTGGTCCAGGTGAGCACCAGGCCAAGGGGCCAGAGTCCAGGTGTGTGGGGCTGCTACAGGGCACACAGCCTGTGGCCCAGCAAGCTTTTGGGAATTATAATGAGCTTCACACTGAGCTGACAGCTGGGTCTTGCTGCCAATGATTCCAATGGCAAAGCACTGTTTTCAGGAGCAGGCAGGCTGAGCCAAAATTGGCTGCTGCTATGTTTCATTTGCATGGCAGTTAATTACCTATATCTTCAGGTTCACTTACCTTTATGGAGATGGGCATTAAATCTGGCCCCTGCTGGTTTCTCAGTCCCCTTTGGACTTGTTTCCACTGTTTCTGAAGTAAGACCCATTTCAGGTGCATTTTTGTCTTACCTCTGTGGAAAGAGTCTTGCTTGGTGACAGTCATCTTGTTGTCCCTGCTTTATTATTCAACCTGTATGGAAATTTGCTAAGAACATGGTAGTGAGGTGGAAAATCTGCTTGGACAGGTAATACATCTGCCAGACACAAAACTTGTAAATGGTTGTCTGAATGCAGCTCTGACCAGGGTTTCAAATGGAAATGTTCTGTCTGAGCATGCAAAGCCAGGAACTTCGTCCAACTTGGACTTTGGTCCTCCTTTGAGCCGGGGATGGACTAGAGAATTCCATAAATACCTCCCAGTTTAAGTTAGTATTGCAATCTGTATTATGATACTACGAATTTGAATTAGTAATAATGGTGTGACATATATGAGCTCTGGGTCAATGTAATTGGAATATATCCTGTAGCATCCTCATTTTTCCTCTCCTCAGCAAAGTGAGATGATGAAAGTTTGTGTGCACTTTGTATAGACAAATATTTGTGCAGAGCACTTGCCTAAATTGAGGTCTAAAAATCCAGTTTCTGGTTATTCCAAATGCAGCCTGCAGTGTTTGAGTTTTTTGGTTGGTTGGTTGTAGGTTTTTTGTGGTGTTTTGGGGTTTTTTAATTGCAATTTTTCATTTGTTCTTGACTTCACTAATAAAGAGATAATTTTTTTAAATGAAGTCATATGACAAATCATGAATCTGGTAATGAATGTTTCAGTGAATGACTGCTCATTGCCCATGGCTCTCTCAGCTTATCTCAAGCTCTCTGCAGCTGCAATTCTGCTGAGAAAATTTTTGCCATCCAAGTAAAACATGAAGTCTGATGTGTGTCTTTAAGATGAAAGGGAAACCCTCTCCTTAGATAAGCAGCTGATTTTCCATATTGGTATTTCCAGTGGTGAACAGCCAGTTAAACATGCAAGTCAGTGCCTTGCACTGGGAAAAAGTGATGCCAACTATTTCTGCAGTGTTATGGGGTGTCACTGGAGTTAGTGGGGGCAGCAGGGCAGTAGCTGAGCTGAAATGGCTTCACCATACACAGCACTTCTGAAAGCAGCCCAAAACTGGGGATATTTTATGTCTTTTTATGTATCTTATCTGAAAATACATTTTTCTCCTGTTACCTCTGCTTTCCCTCATTCATTGCTTAACTAGTTTCATGGATTTAATATTAAAGATTTACCATTAAGAATCAAATGTGGTTTTCCTGAAAGATGATGAAAATGATGTGTCCTGTAGTTTGCATTTGGACTGACTGTTTTCAGGTGCTCTGTTGTCAAGGTCATTTAATGGGTGGCAGATTCCTGCTTGCTCTTTTCCTTTATTTGGCAGTGGATGGGGAACAGAAAGGCAGATGAGAACCAAAAACCTCAAGTTAGATTAACAGGAAGATTAAAGCTTTTAAAGGAGAGCTGACACTGTGCACATAGTAACTATTAGAAAATACATGTACAGATTAAAGAAACCTGGATAAGGGTTGTAAAAAAGCTAGGGAAGCAGCTCTGCTGGTTTTTTAATAGAGGAAACTACCTGGAGTGGAAAGGAACAGTGTTCCCTGAGTTGCTGTGAGTTAAGGACTGTGGAAGAGGTTGCTGTTTAATCCTGTAGGCAAGGGAATGCTGGAGATACAAAAAGCCCACAGGGTGAAAAGGTGCACAAGACATCAGTAAAAACTGTCCAGAAGGAAACAGGTAATACTAGGGGAAACATTCTTAAACCTGTTCTGGATTACCCTAGGCTGATTTGTACTGAATGCCCCTCCTCCCCCCGCCTTTGTGGCTTTTACTAGCTTCTATCTATTTCAAGGTTTAGAAAATGTGTATCAATTTCTTTCCTAAGCACAGGAAGTCAAGGAGATGAATGTTAGCTGTTAAGATAAAGCAGCCTAAATAAATGATCGCTGCTACATCAGGCAGCAAGTGTGCACCCGTCCATGCGGCCCTGAGAGGAGAAAATTACTTCTTTTTCATACGATGACCGAGTTGATTAAAATATTTAGTAGTTCTTTCTGTTCAGGCTTTGAGTATTTGCATTCTCCTCTCAGTAGGAAGGCAGCACAGATTCCCTTCTTGGCAGAAATTTTAAAAATGGCCCCCCTTCACCTGCATCCATGTTTGATGGGCAGCATGTGCTGTGCTTGTGGCCAGAGGTTCATGCGGATGTTCATGCCTGTCCATTGTTTCATTCTGTCTCTGTCCTGCAGTTGCTGTTTTGGTCAGGGCATCCTTCTGTGGGGTTTAGCAAGACTTTACCGCACACCTTCAGGAAGCCACTGGAGCCTCAATTTGCCAGGAATTCAGCCACCCTCAGAGTGCAAGGCTTTACTAGACCTGAGTGCCTCTGAACAAAAGCTGTTTTCCACAGGCCTGTCTTGCTCCCACCGATAGATGCGATTTATTTGAGAAGTTTTAGCAAGTCTCTCAAAGGACACACTCCTGACTGCCTGCAGGGAGGTGCAGGAGAGCCATTTCTGGCTTCAATTTTGATTCAGTTTGCCGTCAAAATTCCTTGGAAACACTCCTACCTTTTTGTCCTGGCAGACATATAGTTTAAGTGCCCTAACAGATTCAAAACACCTGAACGATCACAGTATTAACACAGTATAAAGAATTCTATCATTCAGTGTCACCTCATTACGGCTAAGAGAAGTGTAATGCCAAATGTAGTGCCAGTGACAAACGCAGAATAACTCCAGTTGCTGATGGTACAAATTGGGTTCCGCTGAAGCTTCACACACGCTCAAGAAGCTGGAGAGAATCAAAAGGCTGTTTAACGTACTTGAGTGTTTGGGAGTAGTTATAAGGTAGATGGTATTTCATGCTCATTAATCAAAGGCTAGGAGAGAAACTCAGTTGTTCAACACTGATTAAACCTGTCCTTGCTGCTATAACTAGAATATATATTCACTTTGGAGCCTCCCTTAAAAAGATAATGCATCTAGGTTGTACTAAACAGAGTCGTGTTTGGGTTTTGCTGGGTAATACTTTCATTTGCAAAATTTCAAGAAAGGCAATACTTAGTTCATACAAACTGCAAGATGAAGTCTTTCGTGTGAAAAACCCTCTCTTGAATTGACCTATCTGAGGTAATTTCTTCCCTCTGGAATGAGTAGGGAAGCCAGGGAACAGAGGAATCATGCAAGAAGCAGGAGAGGGAGAGGCTCCCAGGCTACTCCAGGGTCTACAGAGGCAGAGCCCATCCCTGGCAGTGCTGGGAGCTCGGCATCCAGCTTTGTCTGTGCTGAGAAATTTGGCCACTGTAGCAAAACACAGAGTTCCAAAGCTGTTTTAGTGAGCAGAATAGGCTCAGTTAGCAAATGGAATTCATGCTAGCATTATGCATCTCTGCTATTGTATTTTGCCAGCAGAGAAATGTGGCGGATAGAAGCAAGTGTATTTTTTTTTTAAAAATTCCACCGCTAGTAGAGCTTGACAGAGCCTGGTGCAAACCTAGTGTGAGTTGCCAACCCCATGGCTCCACGCGTGCTAAGGGAGGGATTGAAGTAAACACCAGATCTTTCCTAGACTCACTGATAAGCTTAATGAGGGCACTATGCAGAGGCAAAGCCCCTCTCAAACTCCATGCCAAAGGACTCCTTGTTCCCAGAGGCATCTGGGAGAAGAAATACTATGCAAACTCCAAATCTCGTGTGGTTTTAGGAGTATATCTGCTAAATTCAGGAGCCTGGGGATGGGGGCGAAGATCTCCACAAGCAAAACCTGCCAGAAGAGTGTCCAGAGCCTGGTCACTGCAGGCTTGTGTGTCTGTTGGGTTTATGTGGCTGCTGTTGCTGGATGGATCCAGGTGCCATCACGTTCCCCAGAGCCATGCATTTCAAGGGGAAAGAAAGGGTCTTAATTTTTTTTTTCTCCTAGCTTTTCTGCAGTGTGATGTCCAAATCCCTTTGGAAAGCGAAACTGCATACTGGTTTTCATTGTTGCGCTCCATAAGTAGGGCATTTTTGTCTGCTCTATGGTGCAGCATGCTCTGTTTCTCACAGCTATTAACCTTGTAAATGTGGGTGTTTGAGACTCAGCCATTTAGGCAGTTTTAGTTCTTTCCTGGGGCTTGATATATTTTTCCTGCAAATACATAATTACAAAAGTTTATTAGGAGAAACTGCCATTGGCAGAGCTCTCTTCCACCATAGCCCAGATCAGGTATGTAATGTGCTGAGATTTATTTTCTCATCTCATTGCACTCATTTTTAAAAGTCAGGCTCTTGGGCTGGGGAAGGAGAGGCCTGTCCTCTTTCACCTGCTGAAATTATTAATAGCCAGAAGCTGTCAAGTGGTGATGAGATAGAAATGAATTTGACGAAAGAATAGAATAGGGCTACTGCACATCAGTGTTCTACTAGAGCCAAACTCCTTCACCTTCTGTTCTTCAGATTTCTGTCATTAAAGCAGAAAACAAGGAAACGGAAGAAAAATGGCTCTAGGCTACTTAGTGAGTCTCTGGCAAGCGCAAAAGGTTGGACCAGTCCTTGGGACAATAATGTTTACTATTCAGGGACAATTTTTCTTTTCTACTCTGTTCCTTCCCAGGTGGGTGTGTGGATTAAAACTCCCTCTGCATTGTTTCTAGAAGAAAATAGCTATAGCAGCTTGATTCAAAGCTTTCAGAAAGCTGCAGTGCCACCCCAGCTCTGCAGGTAGTGGCTGTTGGGGCTGTTTGCGGGGTGTGGATTGTGGTATCCCAGTGGAGGATCTTGCTGGGCTTCATGCTACTGTTGGTGTGGCTTCTCCGTCCACTGCCACGTGGCACAGGCCCTTCTTGTGTCACGAGTACCACACCCAGCTCTTCCTGCAGTTTTCAATTTTTTCCTCTACTTTTCCTTGTCTTTCAACATTTTTACAGGTATTCCTTAAAAACAAGAAGAAAGAATGAGTACAATAGATAACTCTATGCATATATCCCCCCATAATCCCCCAACAATTTAATAATCTAAAATGCTGTTTATTTGCCGCATCCAGACCTCATCCACCAGCAAGCTGTTCTGCTGGACCCTCTGCCAGCACCACATAGCAATGAATGAGAGGGGTGTGAAAGTGAGAGGAATGTGAAAGAAAACACACAGAACATTGTGTTTGTCTAAAAGCACAAAAGAAAGTGCTATTAGAGCAGAAAGAGTGTTGGATTGTCCTGGGCCATTCCCATTCCCAAGAGAAGTGCTTCAGAGAGACTCTAAGGGGCTCTGCAACCCAGGTATTCTCCAGGGTATCTGAGTTATCAACATGATTGAAAATGGTCTGTGGTGCAAGGGGTAAAACCCTTTGATCCGATGCACTGATGCAAAAACTGAAAGTTTTGCTTCATTGCTGGGGAAGGAAAATCAGGAAAGAAATGTCGAGAAAGGAAGGCTGACAAGAAAGGCAAATACTCTGCTTGCTTTATGAGACAGGAAAGACTTGTGGGACATTCAGTGGTGTTTGTTGGATGAGATACCACCTCCATGGCTCAGGGTAGCTCACTTCCCCTGTGAGCAGTGCTGTGGTCCCTGGGAGATCAAAGCCATGGAGCACTGGTGCAGCCTTTGCTGTTCTTATCCCATTCCAGAGGCAGAATTTTCTTTTCCCATCTTAATTTGTGCCACTGCTGACAGCAGCATTTGCCCTAGCAGAGGTTGCTCCTACAAGAATTACATTCCTTTTCTAAAATTGCTTCCACCACTGATTGCTTAAAAAGAAGTCAAATGGCTGCCACGCCAGCTCTTAAATGAGAGCTGCTCAGAGAGCAGCTCAAGAGGTCTCCAGAGAAGCAGCAAATAAAAATCTCTTGTGTTTCTGGATTCCTAATCTGCTCTGAAGTGGGGCTGTGAGCCAGCAGGGTGGGGAGAACCATGTCCACTGGTATGGAGCTGAGGACTGGACAAGCTGGCTGAGCTTGCTCACATTGAGCGCTGGCTTGCTCCATCTCCCTCCATGCTTGGCTTTCCTTTTGATTTGACGCTGGTTAGGCACCAAGCACCATTAATAAAACAAGGTGAAATAAGGATTATTGAGGAAAATGGAAAGACTTCAAGGCAAAACAGGTCCACACTTAAACAGTTACAGTATAAAGAAAATTTGTTACTAACAGAATTACAAGTAAAAAGAAATAATAAGAAATTAAAGCAAACTCTCAGAACACGTTTCTCTTGCAGTACCTCCCTCTTTCCACCAACCCACATAAGGGAAACTAACATGGGGTTTGGTCAGTATTTCATTTCTTAAGAGTCTTTCTTTATGTTTAAGGAAAAGAGTTTCTTCTGCTGTGCCATGGGATCCTTCCCATGGGAGATAGCTCTCTGCGAACTTCTCTAGCATGGTTCAAACTTTCACAAACAACAGTCCGGCCAGAATCTGCTGCAGTGGAAAAAAAAAATATCCCTCCCATGAATCTTGCAGTCTTCCCACACTGCCAATCATGGGTCATAAATAACATGGGTTTTAGTCTTTTAAGGATGAGCTATTCCGGCCTGAAAGTAAAGGCTCTCTTCTCAATCTCTAAAAGTCTTTCACTGCATCTATATACTCTGGCATGAGTATTTTTCATGAACTACGCGTGGATTTCTACATCCCCCCGCCATGTACCTCATCTTATGAATTACAGGGAGAACAAACCGCTGTATTATAGTCTTCACCACGGCTTGCAAGGAGAATTTTCAGCTCCGGCGCTGGTAGCGCCTGCTCTCCTTCCCTTCCTTTACTGACCCTGGCGCCTCCATATTGGTCTCCTCTTACATGATCTCACCTTTCCTTTCTCTCTGACCTGGAAGAAAGCTGGTGCCTGTTAAGTTGCAACAGAGACGTTGATCTTGTCTCTTGTCCGGGCTCCGTGCCGAGGAAAACTCGCACGTCTCTCGTTGTCGGCTGCACGGCGTTTTTGCTTGGTTCGACGTGAGCCGCACTGGCTGTGTGGAAGGAGCCCGCCGGCCCCAGAAACCATGTCGCGTTGTTCCGGCTGCGCTGTTGTTTAAGGCTGGTCACGAGTGCCTGTGGAGCCGGGACGGCTTCTCCCTGGCGGCTCGGCTCAACGCCGCCGGCCCCGGGGCCCCGACTCCCTCACCACCCCTTGGCGGGAAGCAGGAAAAGAGTTGCTCTTACGAGGTCCACTGCTTTTCCTCCTGCTTTAAATAGATACATCGCAGAGGCGTTACTAGCTTTCTCATTGGTTTAGCAACCTGCCCATCAAACTAAGTTTTAAAGTACCACAATTTTAAAAGCTCCATTTGGAGCCAGAGGAGCAAATTGGAGGCCAGTTGTGTGAAGACAGTGTGGGGAGAGACCTTGACCAGAGCAGTGCCTGTGACCTAGGATGCGTCTGGTGGAGATGAAGCCTGCAGGGGAGGGAGAAAAAAATAAATGCTTTGGGTTGGGAATAAGGTTACTCTTTCCTGCCTTGGCTGCCAGAGGGATACTGGGGGTTGAGAGTTACTGAAGAGCTTTTCTGGCAGAGGGATGCAAGCCTCCTGACTACACCCCGTTGCGATGAGGATTTGGCACCCAAACAAAGTAACTCTGTTCTGAGGTGCTCTCTCCCAAAGATCTGAGGGGATAAAAATAGAGAAGGAGAAGAAATACAGCCATCAGAAATCCCTTAGAAAGAGCAATTCCTGGTTAACGGTGCACTGCAAGCTTTGAAAATCAATGGTGACAATTGCAAGGTACTGCATAAGAAGGAGAGCAGTTTGAACTGCAGGCACAGGGCTCCAGATCACTTATAGACACCTCAGCCAGGCTGCTGGAAGCTGGGTGAAAAGCCATGCCTAAAAATGCAGAAGTAGAAATGTCATAGTGTGAATCATGAGACAGGTCACAGCCGTCAAAATGTTACAGTGACACTGCTAAATAGGAGGCCCAAAGTTTAATGGTGCCTTAGGAGAGGGTTCTGCTCCCATCATTTGGTGAACAACCTTAGAGGTTGTCACAAGGGCAGTGACAGGACAAGGGGGAATGACTTCAAGTTAAAGGATGGTAGGTAGGTAGATTAGATATTAGGAAGAAATTAGGGAGGTATTGGCAAAAAAGACTCCAGAGAGCCCATTTTTCTGCAGCAAACTCTGAATAGTTCTTTTCTACCTCCCTGCAGATTGAAATATTTTTTCAGTAAGGGGGGAAAAATAGGAAAATTAAATTTTTGACTTTGAATCCATCAGATTGTAGGAAATGAAAACAAAAAATAATTTAAAAAAAGGAATAGATGGGTGTTTGCAAACATGATGCTTATTAAACATTACTTTCTATTCTCTAAACGAGAATGTTTACTTTATTATCAGCCAAATAGACTATATTGTCCGTAAGCTGAAATATGACTACTGTACCCCCACTGCATGTCTCCCAACAATTTTTGATTGCTGCTGAGAAGACATTGCTGGCAACTGAGGACTAGGATTTCAGAGAATACCGATTTTTCAGCAGAATATTATGAAGTCTTGAAGAGTTACTGGGAGACACCGGTCTAAGGCTGATGTTATTTATATCCTCTGCATCTGGTACAAGTGATAAATCTGCAAAGACAGTGAGGATAATATCCTGCAGCCCGTACTGTAAGGGCATTCCTTACCCATAAATTGAAAACTAATGTTTATTTCTCTTTAATTAAATACTCCATTAGCCAAAGACTATTGCAAGGACTATTAAAATATTTAAAAGGAAGTAATGTAATCAATATACCAACTGTGCCACTGTAAACATATTTCACATGCAGCAAGTGCCAGGTTTTTTTTCTCCGCTGATTTATGAGTGTTTTGAAAAGGATAGGTGGAACATTGTGGGTTGAGATGATCTGTAAATGCAAAAATAGTATTTTTTTCTTGACTCTCATGAGGGCACTTCAGCAAGCTGGAGTCTTGGTAATGCTCAGTATATTAATTGATTTTTTTTTTTTTTTGATAGGCAACATTTCTCATAAAATCTTCATCTGCTTCTTAGGTATGTTTGTGTGTGTGTATGTATATATATACACATATACATATATACACATATATATATATATACATATATACACACATAAAATTATTATCCAAAGCAGAGGGTTTTGTGCTCCCCTTTGGTTTACTCTTCATGTTGATTACANTTTTTTTTTTTTTTTTTGATAGGCAACATTTCTCATAAAATCTTCATCTGCTTCTTAGGTATGTTTGTGTGTGTGTATGTATATATATACACATATACATATATACACATATATATATATATACATATATACACACATAAAATTATTATCCAAAGCAGAGGGTTTTGTGCTCCCCTTTGGTTTACTCTTCATGTTGATTACATTTTTTTTTGTTTGGTTTGGTTTTTTGGGTCTTCCATGCTTGGGCTAGAAGCTAGTGGAACCACTGCATAAGGTGTTGGTGCAGTGAAAGGTTTCTTCTTGTATGAGGCCTGGGTGATGGGTGAATGCCCAGCTGCTCCCTGCTCCCTTTCCATGGTGATAACAGGCTCCTGTTCCTGCTTCTGTCTGGCCCCTGATGGCCTCTCAGGCAGAAGAGGCTTCACATCTCAGAAACATCAGGGCCTTTCCAAAATATGCCCAAAATAGAAGGGAAGGGAGGAGAAGCCTGGAAGTAACCAGGTGGAGGAGTGCAGAGATTATTTTCTTCTTCAGTCCTTAGGGAACCAGGTTAAAATCAGGCTTTAAACCACTTACGAAATAAATGCTCTTTTTTCTCCAATAAAATAAATATTCTGCAGCCCCTCCTCTCCCTTACTGGTACCTGGAGGAGCTCAACCAGAAGCATAAAGTGCCTGATTTAGTGTCCACGTTCTCAGCGGGTACTTTCTCTCCTCTTTTTATTGCCTTGCCAAGTGTCCGTTGTACGAAGGTAATCAAAGGTTATTTTTGCAGCCACTTTCTTTCCTCAGAAGAATATTCCCAGTGGTGTGATGATGGAAAAAAAAATGCCTTTTGTGAAGATAATCTATCATTTGAATTAGTTTACATGTGCTTTTAATGCCAAGAACCTCAGACTGCTTAAAAATAATAAAAATGAAATGTCAAGCAAATAAAAGTTAATTAAAAGCACTGTGAAAGAGGCTTAATTTTAGTCCTAAAAGGAGCTGAAGCTTTTGTGGAACATCTCTACAAAGGTAACAAAATCCCTCACTGCAAGATGTAAAACATCCCCCACTCCCTGGCAAGAAATGAGCACAGCACCTGAAGAGCATCTGTACTCCAGACACCACCAAATGTGTAAGAGGTCATTTGCTGGGGGATTGGGGAGATAAGAAAGCAGTGAACTAACACAGACCCTCCATGAATTGTTGTATAGTACTAATATTCTTGAAAATCTTCATACGGAAAGAGCGCTGAGTACAGGTCCTCTTCCCATGGAAGTTGATGGAGATGTGTGTTTCACAGGAAGCCAGGCTGCGCTCCAGGCTCTTTCCAGCATGCTTATTCCAGCAATATCAGCCATGCTGAAGCAAAGAGGAGTGCCAGAAGAGCAAATGAGACAAGGCAGCAAATACTGCAGCATGGGCAGGTGGGTTTCTCCTGAAACAAGTGTTTGCCTGACTTGGGCACAACAGCAGAGGTTTTCATAGGAATGTTCATTTCCTTTGCTGAGACTCCTAATGAAGGTAATAAATTAGTAATTAAGTGCTTCTCCATCACCATAACTCAATCAAGGATGCAGACAACAGGTGTGTGCTCTGGTCCAGGGCAGCTCCCTGGGGCCACAGGGTCTGGGTGGGGGCAGAGCTGCAAGAAGCGGTGACTTCCAGTACCTGGGTCTCAACCTGGCCCTTCAGAACCACAGATGGGATAGGGGATGTCCTAAAAAAAAAAAGATATGAAAGCCCACAGAGCAAGGGCTATCAAACCAAAATGAAGGTACACCAAAGCAAAATTACAGTGGTGAATGGGGCTCTTCTGGTGGGAAACCTCCTGGCCTGGCCAGGGCCCCAAGCCTGCTTAAATGCCTCTAACCAGTGGAGGAGGCTTGAGGCTATAGCCAAAATAAAGATGCCAGGACTTGTTTACAAACACCCCCCAAAACTCACCAGGAGGGTTGTATCTTCAGGCAGCAGAAATGCCAGGAAGAAACGGAGGGAGAAGAGAGGTTTGCTCCCCATTTTATTTATGTTAAAGGGCTGTATGCTCCATTTCCTGATTAATTTTGAAAATATGTAAATTAGTAACAGAAGATATGAGATGTTGTATTTGATCTTGGAGTCTACAAGGCTTTCCTCACCCTTGACCCATCACTGATTTATGTGTGCTGTGGAATGTGCTGACTTTCTTAATGGATGGGTAACATCATTTCATATCCCAGGAAGTTATAAGCTGCCCAAAATGTCAGAGCTTCAGACTGATGGGTTTCTGTCAGGCTCTTTTCTTTAGTCTTTCTCTGCATTCTGAATGCTTTTTCTTAGCACCATCTAGGAACCATTTGCACAAAGTGGATGGTATTTTGGTAAATACTTCACATGAAATCTTTAACAATATAACAGCTTTGTTAATCACTGTAACAGATTAAATACTCCTTCTCTGAGCTGACTTAGTTTGGAAGTTAAAATTATACAGCCTAAAAGGAAAAAAAATCTGGGGATGGGAAAAAGTGCTCTCATTCTATTTGTATTATTTTGCAGTATGAAAAGAAGAGAAGATCAGCATCATCAGGAAAGCAGACTTCATTTTGACAAGTACCTTTGTTTTGAAATGTAATTATAGGGCCAGACTCGAAGCATGGGTAACCCTAAGTTTATGCATCCTTGGAGCTTAGGAAGAGGAGCAGGTATGAACAAGAGGATAATAATGCAATGACAGTTTTTTTCATTTTGCTTTCTCTATACTTACAAAATAGTAGACCTTGTTGCTCTGTTGATGAGCTTGCAGTGCAATGCAAAGAAAAACAGCCAACATTTTGCTGTTAGATGCACAGTGTATTAAATGCATGAAGACATGAGCATATAGGTCCTTTGCTGGGTAGTGGCAGACAGACAGCAAATACAGTCATATATCAAACCTTTTTGTTGTGGAGGAGCTGTGGGATTACCTATACCTCTTTATATGATGACTTGGTTAAAAAAAAGGAGCAGTTTGGTGGCTTTCCCACTGGTGATGGATGGCGTGGGCTGGCAGTGGGAACATGCAGTGAGCCAGAGGCAGCACTGCTGTATGTGCCGTGCTCTCCTCTCTGTGACAGTCCTTTCTGTATCCCCTGACTCCTCATGGCTCCATCTCTCAGCTTGCGGGGACCTGCAGAGAGCTGCCAGTCAGCTCAAGGCAGGCAGGGGTGGCACTGATTAAATGCCTTTCCTAATGATGCGCTACTAGAGGGTTTTTAACCAGTCCTGGGAAAGAACTTGTATTTTGCTGTTGAAGTAGTAAAGATTAGGTGATCTTTGAATTACTGCTTTGCCCCTTTAATTTCTAAAGACTATGAACACGTTTGCATTAGTTTCCCCACTCAAGATGGTTGTATATCCCATGTCTTGTCTGGCAGGACTGGCCATCAGCCTTTCCTGATGCTGTCTGTTGTCCCAGTATCTCCAGTGACTATGCAAAGTGCTGGATGCTACATGCTCATTCCAGATTTATCAGTACAATTTGCATATACTTAATATTTGTGCCTCACTGATGTAAAATGGGAATATTATTGGCCTTTATTAACTTTCTTTTGGGTGAAGGTCATTATTCTGCTTTATGAAGGTGTTTAAAGTGTGCAGAACTTGATGTAGAGGCTTTGATTTCATGCATAAAACTTGTAGGAAATACTGTAATAAATCTTACAGAGCAGATAGTAAATGTCTTCATGTTTGGAAGGAACTGGATGTGCTTTGTGTTTCCTGGTGAGTGGTTGTACAACTTTGAAAGCAAACCAATGAGAGACTCCAAGTCAAATATACAAATTAATAGGAAAAATAAAATAAATGCAATAGTACAAAGGAAAACCACTGACAGAGTCAGAATACAACCTGACCCCCTGACGGTCAGGGTGGTGGTAGCCGTACGATTAAATGGTGGCTGCAGACCTCCTGGCGTGATGGTTCTGTTGAAGCAGTGTTCCTGTAGAAGGGTCCAGTCTTCCTCTGAAAGTCCAGTAGTGGTGTAGAAGGGTCTGGTCTTCCTCTGGGAATTCAGTGGAAAAAGGCTGTCTGTGGTGTTCCAAACCTCCAAGTATATACAGATGGGAACTGTATATAGTTCCTCCTCCTGGGTGGAGCATCTCACAATGGGATGGTGAGTCATGAGGCAAGGCATTGATGGGCTCATTAACAGGAGATAGTCTGGAGGGAGGAGGCAAGGAACACTGCCCCACTGCTGGTTTCAACAGCTCATGAAGATGGTAATAGAACACACTCCAACCCAGGACAGTGGTTCCTCAGTGTTAAGAAACAATTTTCCATTTATCAGTGTGTATTTCAGCTGCAACCTGCCCCATGTGTCTGTGGGTTGGTAAAGGAGCAAGTGTCATTTTTTGTGAGCCTGGGTCTGCTTCTGGGAACCTTCCACCACTACCCCTGTAAAGGCATGGTCTCTCCTCTCATATACCATGCAATTCTTCAAATGTTCTCTTTCAGCAAGGAAGCAAACATAAAACCTGGCAAAAGTTTAGTAAAATGCTTTCATTTTACTTGCTGGTAAGATATCATTGTTTCAAAAAGACAAAAAAAAAAAGGAATTGTGCTTGTTGGAGTAAGAGAATGAATCAGAAAAGCATGAAGTAATACAGGGAAAATTTTCCTGCCAGATGCAATATATCCATCCAAACAGACCTTTGTGTTTGACTACGCAATGCTGGTGATCTCTTATGGCTGCTGAGGGTGCAAGATGAGGAAGATTTGGACTGGACAAGGTTAAACAATCTTTCAATCCTCCTGAATTCTAAAATATCTCAAAAGATCTGTATCTTCCATATATAGAGGTTTGTAGTGACTTATTTTCAGTTTGTGTGTTCTGAACTAGTGTCAGGAATGAATATTGTGCAATTAATTCATTTATCAATCCCATTCAGTAAATAGATTGTCTGATCTGAATCACAGAGACAAAAATTAAACAGATTATGCCTTTTCTCAACTGAAGCAAAAGCAGTGATCAGAGCTGGCTGAATCAGCCACAAAATGAATTGACATCATTTCTGCAGACACAAGTTTCTGTTGTGCTTGGGGTCATGTTATTCAATGTCCATGAAGCAGTCAGGCATGTTGGCAAAGCTGGGAGTTTTCAGAACATCGGCCTGCGTGGTAATTCATGCCAGCCTGCCAACATCCATCTTTTATTGGCCTTTATCCTTTCAGAGGAGGAGGAATGACTTGGTGTTTTCATCCCTCTCTCTGTCAGTGCTTCTTCTGACATCCCTCTGCTCAGTCATTATGGGAGAAACTGATGATGAAGCTAAGGCATTTAATTCACAGATCACAGGAGTGCAGTAGGGAAACCTCCCTCCCTTCCTCTCTCCCTCCCTCCCTCCGTCCCTCCCTCAGGGGGAGCCTCCATCTGCCTCCCAGCCAGGAACCCAAGACCAAGCACTCCCTGCAGAGGCACCACTCCAGCACTCAGGGGGTAGCAGGAGGGGAACGGACATGCATTGACAGATCTGTGTTCAGAAATGGGGGCTCCATAAGGAAGGTGCTTTCTGGGCAAGCTGAACCAGGTATGGTCCTAGAAATAGACACTGCTGGAGGTAGCAGACATTCCAAAAGCCAGGAGGAGCGTGCCTTACCTTGTATCCCATTGCTTATTAGAAGGGGCTGTGACACCACTGAACACTTCCTGGTGCCCTGCTGCTGAGAGAGGGGGTGAGATCTAGTGTAGGAGTGGAAAGCAGGGGGGAGAGTGGCTAAGAATTTGGGAGCTGCAAACTGAAGAACTTGGGTTCTTGGTGAGCTCAGAAAATGCGTTCTAATAGGCCAGTGGGGTGAAGGCTGCCTGCTTGTTGTCAGCTCCCCACAGCACCTGTGGTGGGAAACAAAATTTGTGGAGAGATCCAGAAGGTCATCTTCATTCATCTGGGCCTCTGAACTGGTGAATGCAACAGGGAAAAATAAATACATTCAGGAATGTGGAGCCTGAACTGGGCAGAGTTGTGACTTCCCTGCCATGGGCAATGGTGTTCAACTGCTGCCCAGAACCTCTTGTGTCACCTCTCAGGAGCCAGGCAGAGGGGAGAGGAGCAGCCAAGCTGATCCACTTGGCCATCACCTCCTTTTTCTTCCTGAGTGAGCTCACAGTGAGTAGAGCTCCCAATAGCCTGGCGAGAGCTGAGCAGATTCTGGAGAGCAGCTCCCTGCCAGCTTGGCTCCCATCCCTGCCTGGCTCCTGGGGATGCAATGCCAGTTGAGCTGCTCATGGTGCCAAGCTTTGGCTGCACTTTTGTGCAAGCAAGTTACCCTCTGAGAACACAGAACTGCAGAGCTAATCTCTGTTCTTAATTTGCCATTAATTTTTAGCAAGTTATTAAAAAAATCCACAGCACAGCTTTTCCACATTAATCTCTTCCTTCTTGCAGTTTTTTCCTTTGGCAGGAGGCAGTTTCTGTCTCTCTGTTGCAGAGCCATGTACAAGAGACAGGAGCCTGATGAGCAGCTGGGGAAGGGAGAGAGTCTGTGGAGGTGGGTTTTACCTAACAGGAATTTGGAGAGGAGGTGGGGAAGGGTAACCCATCACCTGAGACATCCCTGTCCCACTCCAGTGCAGGTTAGGGCAGGGGTTTCCAGAGCACAGATACACCAGGCTGCTCTGAGGTTTGGGGAGAGAGGACTCAATCTGAATTTTCCTGCCAGCCTCATCGCTAACAGCTGTAAAGGCTGTGCATGGGCCAGCTCATTTCCTTTACTAATGACAAGAGGAATTAAAGCTGAATTTTCCTGAAAATCAGATTAGTGCTGTGTTAGTCAGTGGGCAACAGGGGGCTGCCTCTGGATAACAGCGTAAGGTTAGAAATTTAGTTTTAACTTTTTGAAATCACCCTTTGGGCAGCTAAAAATGATGTCACAATAGCTCATTGATACTGTAGTCTTGAAAGTAATTTCTCTTTACATAGGTTTTTTAAACATTAAATAGGTGATTTTAATTAACCATTAGCTATTATTGAATTTAATTATTTAATATTTGTATTAAACTGTGGCATTGTATTTCCCCATCCCTTTTGTTACTAAATTACCTGCCCTTTCCATGTGACTTCTCCTGCTTCCCCACCCGTAGTCCTAACCACGCCCTCGGGTTTTTCCCATTGCTTGTTATCCCAACTGCGCCCATGTACCACCCCTATGCTCTGAGACCATCAGTCCGTGTGCTCTCTCTGCTCCCCTCATCCCCAGGTAAACCGAGGCCAGGTGACTTCCTCTCTGCATTGGGGCACCAGCCCCTCTCTGCCTGGGCTAGCCACGCCATGACCTCTGGGAGCCAGCACATAGGCCGGCGATAGGCTCCTGGGGGCCACAGAATAGACCTTCTCCAGTCCCATGCGGAAAGCCTTCTTGCCTCCTTTATCACCATCTATTGCAGAACCCAGCTGGCTGGAGCAAGTGAGGGGCAGCCTGGAAGAGACCCCCATAGCACTCTCCGGGAAGGCTGTGGCATGCCATTACCACCACAAGAAACCACACACCGCAACATTAAATAATAATTTTAAATAAAATTTATATATAATATTTAATATTCATTTAATTTTGTTACTGAATTAATTACTAACTGTAATGGAATATTATTAACTACTACTTGAATTGACTACTAACACAATACAAATTGATATCTTCGAATAGTACAGGCCCAATTTGTAATGCAAAGTCAATTTGTCCAAGTAGTTTTAAGCACATGGTCTGCAGTTTTTGTCCCCTTTCTCAACCCAGTTACTCAGAAACATGCCTGCACTGTGATATTTTTTAAAAAGTAATTTATTTTTCTGAGCAGCTCTATCTTCCCTTGTTTACAGACTCTGAAACAGTTCAAAGCAGAAGGTGAATGGGCATTCAGTCAAAGTGGGAAATATCAAACGTGTAAGCTGGTAAATATTGCATATCTCAACATAGAGAGTTTAGCACAGACAAGAACTGGAAAATATATACAATATCATTTTTCCTACAAATATAAGACTGAACTCTTCTGACCCATTCACCCTGTGTGCCATACTGTTAGATCCAACACTATATTGGCAGTACCAAAACTGGAAGAGAAATATGTGTCTTATTAGAAAATGTAGCTGGTTGGAAATTAATTTCATCTATTGCATTTTAAAAAAAATCTTATGATCTTCAGCATTAAATTTACATTTACCCCATTCAACAGCCTGAAAGCCATGGGGTGTTTCAAATGGGATATTTTCCTTTTCATTAAATCCCACTGGAGTCTAAGACAGAGCACTGTGACTTTCAACCAAAAACGTGTGGCAGTGCTGTTTGGGGAGTGGAAGCCATGTACAATAACACTGAATTAGGACAAGTGTGGAAAAAAATACATTTGAGCAAATTTCATGTCTGTTAGTTCAGACTCCTCTTAGGACCAAAACTCTCATAAGGTACTTGGATGGGAAAAATGAGGTAGATCTTGATTTCCTCTGCTTTATTTGGCTGGCAAGACACTGCACAGTAAAGGTTAATTTTTTTCCATTTGCTTTGAAAAAGATGCAAAAGGAGAAGTGAAAGGAAAGGGCAGCAGATAAAGATGTACAGCAGATGTGCTGTACAGGGCAATGCAGTGCCTTAAAAATCAACTTCATAAAATACATCTTAAATGGAGGAAGGATTAAGTTAGGAGGATGGCATGTAAAAGCAGAGGAAACAGTGATACTAGAGCCAGAAAATGTCAGGAAGGCAGAGATGCTGCCAATGTTTCAGGAGGAAAATCTGGCATCTTCCAAGTTTATGGGAATTTTTTTGTTGGATTCTATGGAGCCAACATTTCCACCTTTTAGCTGGTGGTGCCATGTTTTGAATCACAAGCAAGATGCTTTTCTCCATCTGAGCACAACTTGCAGAGCCAGAGGTGATGAAATAGTCTTTAATACATTTCTACCTTCCCTTTAGTTCAAAGGTTTAATCTTGGCCTCTGAACCACCCACTCTCAGAATCATGTCTTCCAAGTAGACTTAGTTCCTACCCATTTAGGACTGTGTGAAAACCTACAGGAAGAGAAAACTCGCCTGATTTTCCCATCTGGGTCCACGTTTGATATGGAGCTGGGAAGAGTAGTTGGTAAGCATAATCTGGGATAACAGTGCTCTTTCTTATCTTAAATCTGTTCCAAAGATCAGAAAAAAACTACCAGATGTCAATTTTGATAAAGGTAATGAAAAAATTTGGTTCAGGTACAATTTTATGAAATGCATTTCTACATCTGTTAGTCAAACAAAATGAATTCTTTAATTAGAGGTAGTAAGAGAAGCTTAAAAAAAGACAAAAAGTCCAGTTTGAGCTACTGCAAATGAAAGAAGCTTCAAAAATTTAAAATATGTTGCATTCTTCCTGCAGTTTTAGTTATATCTCAGTATTTTAGATTAATCTTGTTCTTCCGAGGTAAACGGTTCATGGGCCTAGAAGGCTGTAAGCAAGGAGAGACCAGCTGGGGGGAAAAGGAGGCTCTCCAGAGTATTTGTAGGAAGGTGGATTTTCTGACATCCAAGTTGTTGTGGAGAACTACTCTTATCCCCCCACTACACCTCACTGAGACCATGGCTTTGTGTGGAAAGTCCAGCATCCAAATTTCTGCCCCAGTCACGAAGTGTTGGGTTGCTCTGGGGACACTTTGTTTTTTTGCGAAAAACGTCCTAGAAACATTTTTCTTTAATTTTGATGAGTGTGGTGGTTTGAACCTGAGTTGATGGACAGTTGTTTAGACCAATAACGCTTCTCGAAATCTACATGTTTAAATCGTGTGGAGGCGCGGGAGCTCTCTCTTGCTTCTGGCCCTCGCACAGGTAACTGGCCAGCCTGCTCAGCCCGGTGGGCTGGGCTGGGCCTGCCTGCGGGGCCATGGCCCTGCTCTGTCTTGGCCCAGCAGGGGCCGGGCCACGACCTGCGGCTCCATGCAGGCTGTGATGGCTCTCCCTCTCTTTCTCTGCTGCGGCGGCCACAGAAATGAACTTTACAGCAAGACCAGATCTGGCTGCTGCCTGGCAGAGATCATGTGACCAACAGAGAGCTAAGTTCCAGCTGGAAACTTCAGGTAAGATTAACCCCTTCTGAATTGTAAGTTCCCCAGAAGAGATGAAACCTGCAAACATCAATCCTCTCCCAGGTCAGAGGAAAGGGAAAGGCAAAGGCACATGAATAGATACCATGATAGTGACACCAAAGTCAGTGAAGAAGAAAGAGCTGAAGCCCAGAGAGAGGAGATAGAGGAGATGCTTTAAACCTAGAAGCTTAAATTATTTTGTAATGCTATGGTGATGGACCATGATACATCGAAGAACCCCTTGTAATTTCGTGATAAGCATGGGGGGTAGAGCATTCAAACCGTAGCCATGAGCAAAGATGCCTGTGCTGAAATAAGTGAATGTTGAAGTAGCTGTGATCCAATGAGAAGCCTCAACAGAGAGAAATAGTAAATGTTGACGTAGTTGTGATCCACTTGAGAAGCCTGAACAAAGAGAGAGATAGTGATGAAGNTGTGCTGTGACAGTGGAAGCCACAAGAAGACTCTTTCTTGTGGAGAAGCCCCATAGCATGGGCAAAAGAGACTCCTCTCCCTAAGTGAACTGATGAAAGACTATTATAGAGGTGGTAAACTGATTGAAGTAATCCCAAATTTGTGTCTTTATGTTGTAAGTGGGAGGAGGGAGGAGGATCGGGACAAGAGAAGTGTCCTGAAGGTGTATTTTGACCCTCATTATTCCTTTTTCTTTTAGTTCTGTTAATAAACTCCTTTATATTCTTTAAGTTTGGAGCCTGCTTTGCATTCCTCCTAATTCTTATCTCACAGAAGGTAAAAAATGCGAACAAACCCACTACACTAAATTGGTGTTTCTGCCCGGTTTTGAACTGAACCCGCTACAATGAGGAATGGGAATGCTTTGAAATCTCAGAGAATGCTCAGGTTAAATCATACCCCACTGAGGGTACAAGAGCTCCCCTGTAGTACCTTATCAAAGAGCACAGCAAGAATATGCCCTTTCTTTAGGCAATGGACTGTTTCCTGAACTGTTCTTTTCTTTATGTCAGAGCATAGCTCCATCTCTCCAGGTAAAATGGAAATAATTTTCTCTTGACACAAGTTTATCCTGATGTAAGGCTTAATTGATAGCTCGCAGGGCACATTGTTTTTCAGGCTGTTGGTTTTGCTCTAAGCACAAATTTACTCAGTGATGAGAATATTTTGACAACTCTGCCTATCTGTGCTCAGGAACTGCAGTTTGGTGTGAATTTTCAGGGTGTGTTGACCCAGTTTTAAAGCTAAAGTGAGCATGCTGTAGATTGATATGGAAATACTGTAGCTGGCAAAATAAAACAAAGAGACTGTAAATAAGCAGAAGTAGAGTACATTCTGCACAAGAACTTTCAGGAGAGTTTTGCTTAGCTGGCAGAGGCATGTTTTTGTCCTTAGACTTTCTCCAGAAGGTAATCGTTAAAAAATGGTGCAATTCAGCTTGAAGAAACGTGTCATTCTGACCTCTTGACTGTCCTCACAGACACCTCTTCAGCAAATCCCTGCCTCGCTGTAAACACACAAAAATCAACATGTCAAATCAAACAGAATTAAATTGCACATGTTGCTTCATTATTCCTTTGCCATCCCAGATCTAATAAAAGTCTCATTTGGAATTCTCTCTCACTCATATGTGTGGTGTTTATTTTTATGTGCTTATCAAAGCTTATTTTTAGGCAGCTCATGGCTCATTCTTTAAGAATAAAGAAATCTTTCTGTTTTTATGTGTTGTGTGTGAGCAGAGCTGGGAAGCCTGTGCTTGTTTTCTTTAGATGATATAACAAATTAGCTTCTTCCAAAATATTATGCTCTGGGGACTGTGATTGCAGGAAGCATAGGAGAACATTTGAATATATTACCAGATCTCTGCAATACATACATGTGTTTTTTGTGTAGAACAGGGTTTTAAGTAGAAGTGTTCAAACCATTTTGCTAAAAACTCTCCTGACAATGTGTTTGTGTTGTCCACATAGTCAGAAAAACATCTACATGCTGAAAGATAGTTGATTTTGGTACATGATTTGAATGTGGAAAAACATTTGTACTAATTCTATACATACAAAAAAAAAAAAAAAAGTAAGGAAGTTCTGTGTTCATCTCTTTTATTTTTGTGATCCAAAATCTGGCTATAAATAAGAGTGCATTTGCTTAATAAAGAAGTACTATCACTTTGCTTCACCATTTCCCTCTTAGGTAAAATTAGCTGTGTTGCTAAGCCATCAAAATGCAGCTGAAAGGATAACAATGATGAGCCCAGCTGTGCCACTCCTGCTCCCACAGTGCTGCTCCTGGTCCTTGGTTCATTACTGCATTTTGTCTCTCCTCATCCAGGAGCACACAAATTATGGTATTGCCATCAAATGTAAATTGTCCTTGTCCACTTTTTATTCCAGTAGCTGATGGGAAGGTGACATGGATATCTGCTCACAGTTCCTCCCCAGAACCTTTTTGACTGAGGCAGGATGAGGAATAATAACTAGATTATTAATGCTGTTGATAGCATAGGGTTAAAATGCTTCTAAAAATCATGATAGTCAAAAGTAGGCCTCGGGAATGGGAGTGGGGATTGCCTTTGCTAAATCATGGGAACCTGCACCTGTGTACCCACCTATATGTGATGATTGCCTGGTAACTGGATGGGCATTGTCTTTGCTAAATCATGAGAACCTGCACCTGTGTACCCACCAATGATTGCTTAGTAATTAAATATTAAGGGTGATTGTCTAATCACAACCAGAATCACGGGAAAGGAACAACAAACGTGGGAAAGATTGTGAGGAGGGGGCTTAAAGCTCATGCTCTGGAGAAAACAATAGAACAATACAAAGTTGATGATTAAACAACAGTTATGTAAATAAAAAGGGTATAAAATGTATCCAT
>VZRQ01011047.1:501340-536103 GCA_013397975.1 Machaerirhynchus nigripectus | reverse complement strand
TGGCCCCCTTCCCAGTCCCGGCCCTCACCCCTTCCGGTCTCACCCCCCTCAAGTCCCGGTCCCACTCCGCTCTTCCCGGCCGTGCCCAGAGCAGCCCCGGGGCTGAAGAACCACGCGAGGTCCGTGGGACAGCAAGTCCTTTATTGCAGGGGGCCGGGGGGAAGGGACAGCCGTCGCGCAGCCCTGGCTCCCCACGCCGGTGCCCGTGGGACACCCCGGAGCCCCCGGAGCAATCAGGAAGAGGAAGAGGAGGAGGAGGAGGAGGCGCCGGGATGTCCCAGCGCCGCCACCGCCCGCGCCGCGTGCTCGGGGACACGGGCCGGGTCGCTGAGGATGGAGGTGGAGATGCTCAGCTGCCGCAGGGAGCTCAGGACGGCTGCGGACACAGGGAACAGCGAGCTGGAAGGCGTGACCCATCCTGAGGAAGGCGGCGCTGCCCGGCCCCGCTCCACCCCCCGGAACGGTGGGACTCGTCGCTACCGTAGCCCCAGCAGACGCGGTGAAGGGAAACCCACCCTGATGAGGGGCTTTGGGGAGGGCTGAGCCTGCCCTGCCAGGACACGGGATTAGGGCACTGCCGGCTCAGCTGGGGCGCGGGTGTGACAGGAGCACGGGAAAGCACTGAGCACGAGCCCCAGGACATTCCACGGATCAGCCCTGCCGTCTACCAAGACACCCCTGTCCTTTTCCCCTCTGACTTTACCTCAGTCCATGCCAACCCAACATGCTCAGGGTGCCACAGCCAGGCAAAGGGCCACCTACTTGGCCGAAGCGCTGGGAGGGAGCAGTGCTGGTCCAGCCAGGCGAGGGATGTTTGGGTGAGGCTCTCCATGCTGGCTGTCGACACCATGCCATTGAAAGACTCGAAGAGGGGCCGGATGATGATGCTGAACTGGTGGGATCAGAGGAGTTAAGGGCCAGTTTTGCCATGACGATGGTCTCACTCCTCCCAGGTGTGGGCATCACCCTCCTTTGGCAGCAGGACAGACTTTCTTGTCAGGACATGGAGCAGAACTGCTGGGGCAGCAGGACAGGCCATGAAACCGACATGCTGGGTGCCTTCCCAGCACAGCACCACACCTGGCACTAGCCCAAACTGCTTGGGGTGATGGCATGAGTGTCACCTGGGTAGGCGGTGGAAGAGATGCAAAACCCCTGTCATGGCTGAGGGTGCCAGAAAAGGTTGCCGAGACAGAAGATATCTCTTCCAGAGCAGGTCAGGGAACCAGCTAGCAAAGTGCGCAGGGGCAAGGCAGAACACCAGTGTGTCCAGTAAGCTCCTCTGTTGCTCCCAGCCTGCAGGGACCAGCCTGGTGATTTTGTGCAGGCAATAATCCACACAAATACGTCCACCACAAGCGTGTCCTGGAGCCCATGTTGGCTTTACGATACCCCATGTCCTGAGGAAGGAGCTCCCCAGCTCTGCATCATAAGTCACCTCTGCCTTGCCCAGATGTCCTGTGCTGGATGGGACCATGGGCAGCAGTGCCTTTCATCCCTCTGCCACTTGGGATTTCACAGACCTCCCAGGCTCTGCCAGTGAGTCCCAGTGTGTCTAATCCCTGCTCACAGAGGAGCAGATCCAGCCCTTTGCCCACAGGTTCCTTGGCCCTTGATCCTCTCCATCCCTGTGTTTCCAGGGTATACTGTGCAACCACCAAGACCAAGCTATCGTGTCCCCAGCTTTGTGTCTGGACGTCTCCTAATCCATGGCTGCTGCCTCTCAGAGCCAGTTCCCATGTCATCAGGAGCAGTTCGCTCCATAAGCTTAGCTCCACTTCCCTTCTCCCTGAGGACCATTTATCCAACTGTTTTTGATCCCTTGTAGCAGAATATTTCTCCTAACCACAGCACCTCAGCATGTTCCCACCATGTGACCTTGGCTGCGAAACATCTCCCTGTGGTCCCCAAAGCCCTCAAGTCCTATCGAACTTGAGAGACCCCAAAGACCCGGTAGCAGCATATGAACCAGAGCACCTGGTGTCTGGTGGAGGGTCAGAGGGAGCAGCAGGCACTGGCCCCAAAGGATACAATCCAGAACTTCCAGTTCTGCAGTGTGGAGGAGCGAACGTACTCGTCGAACATTCTGCGCATGTGGTCAAAGCGCTGGCGCGTGATGGGCACCCCTGTGGCCGGCAGCTGCTCCTGGCACAGGCTGTGGGGCACAACCAGTGTTGTGGGGCCATGTTTGGGAGGCTGGGAGCCACGGAGGCTCAGCAGGAGTTGCCAGCCAATGTCCCCCTCCCAGGGCAGGTGTGGGACCTGGCCCCACTCTGTCCCACCTCTTGAGCATCAGCCCTCCCACAGAGAGGGTTTGAGGAAGGACGGTCAGCTGGGAGGTGCTCCAGGGAGACCTGCCACGTCCTACTGCTGTCCTGGCACTGCTGCTTGCCCTGCCTGGCTACCCCAAACCAGGCAGTGCTCCCCCATCTCCCCCAGCCTCAGCCCCCTTACTTGATGGAGCCATTGAGCTCCTCAATCTGCTCCCGCAGATGCTGCGCCTCATCCTGCAGAGCTGCCCGCTCCTGCTGCAGCTTGCAGATGTACTCGGCTGTCTTCTGCAGGGTGGTGGCCTTGCTGACCTGGAGGGCCGTGGGGTGAGAGAGGAAGGGGGCCCAGACCACCCTGGCACAGCCACACTGTGTGCCTGCTGTGTGCTCCAGCCTCCTGCACCACGGGCTGGGACGCAGGAGAGGAGCTCTGTGCTGTGGGTCACAACAGGGATGCAGTGTCTCCAAGTGACATGCCGTGTCCCTGCATGCCCAGGGCTGGCCGTGCATGCTCACCTTGATGCTGGGCTGAGCACTCAGTGTGCTCACCAGGCTGTGCAGCATGGTGAAGCCCAGCTTGATGTTGAAGCGTCTCTTCTGCTCAGCGGAGATGTGTGTGATGCGGCGGCTCTCCAGCTGCAGGTCAGCGCCATCAGGCACCTCCCAGCAGCGGGGACAGCCATGGGCCACCAGCCCCACTGGGGACAGGCTGGCCCAAAGCTTGCAGTGAGGGTGGATGGTGTCTTGGGGGGAGGAGGAAAGGGGCGTGCATATGGAGCTGGCAGCTCCTGCCATACCTTGCTGGACTCAGGCCTCCCTGGGTGGGACATGGGGTGATGCAGGGAGATGCTAGTGCCCAGCCTTGCAATGGATCCTGGGGAAGCCTGGCTGGGCTTTGGCCAGTCACTGCCTGAAAAAGGGAAGGTGCTGCTATGAAGAGAGGGATAGCAACAGCACTCATGACAAGGTGACACCAAGGTCCCACGCTGGGATGGGCAGAGAGGGGCATCCCATAGTGCTGCCCCCACCCCAGGACAAGCCACCCCACTCAGCTGATGGGGATGCTCAACTTCAGCCTCCAACCACATATTATCCCAAGTCCCACTCATTTTACAGCTGCTAAGAAATGGGCACATCTGCAATTTGACTTTTTAACTTCCCATCATTTCTTGGGCTGGAAATCGCCTGGAAAGAATTGCAAGGGCAGCAAGGTTGTGGTGTGCAGCGCACCAAACTGAACTGGGAAAAACACCAGAGCCTGGTTTCCAGCAGCCACGCTAGTTTCTGCGGGTGAAAGCGGATGCTTCTTGCTCCAAAACCAGGCTCCGGGGTTTCAAAACCACAGTCCGACATTTTGCTCCATTTTTGTCTTTTCCTATTTCTGCTTTTGCTGCTGGAGAAACAGGCAGGTGAAGGGGCACAGAAGGAACCCTCCGTGCTCAGCTGGATAAATGGAAATAGCCAGGATTGAAATTAAAATTCCCACAGTGTTTCGTCCAAGCTCTCTGCAGGAACCCCAGTGCCCTGTGGAGCTCCTTGGGGTGCTCCAGACTCACCACAAGCTGAGGTGGGGGACAGCTGCTCTGCCTTGGGGACTCTCAGAGGGCCTGGCTGCGTGCCCTCTGTGTGCAGCACCACTTGGGAATGGCTGGAGCCAGGAGCCTGTCCTGGGCTTGTCTGGGCCGTTCTGGAGAGGAAGGTGGCAGGGACTTTGGGGACAGTGCTCTGCTGCTGGGAGAAGGCAGAGGGAAGGGGAGTTGGGGGATCAGCACCCAGGTTTGCCATTGCTCAGGCACTGGCAGCCAAACACCCACAAGGGGATGGGTAAGGGGGATATTCAGCCCCATGACACCATCTGCAGGGTCCCCAGCCCCAGGACCCCAGGAAAGGGGCCCTGCAAGCAGGACGTCTCTCAACTCTGTCTTGGTTCTTTTACAGGAGAAGCAACTCAGGCAACTCCTGCCACCCTTAGCCACCCAGACACATGCCCCCTCCTTCCCTCCACATCTGTCCAGCCCACAGCGAAGTGTGACCCCCCTCAGAGCCCATCTCTGCCCCTTCCCCAGCAGCCAGGAGAAGGCAATTTCCAACCTGGGGGGTGGTTGAGTGCTTACCGGGGAGACAGGGGCTGTGGGCATGAGTCCTGCACCCATCAGGCGAGGGGTATCCAGCGCCAGGTCCTGCTTGGCTGAGGGGGCAGGGAGCAGATGGGCACTGCTGCATGGGGCTGTTGGGGCTGGGGTGACCTTCCCTCCCCCAGGGGACAGCCAGCCCCTTCCTGCAGCAGAACTGCTGCAGCCCCTTCCCTGCTGGATTGCCCCAGAGAACAGGGATGCACCTCTGGAGGAAGTGCCTGTTCTCTTCGTAACAGGGATGTTCTCAGGAGCCTCGTGCAGGCAGGGAGCCCCAGCCCCTCCTCAAGCAAGCAGAGGGACATGACAGTGCTCAAGGGACCTGTCCCAGCACACCCACAAGCAGCATATCAGGCAGGACACCAGTGACCCCCCAGCCTATTGTGCCAACAGGGCCATAGAGACCAGACTGGGGACACAGGAACTTCCCAGCATTGCCAAGTCCTGGGGCTGGGCCTCATCTCCCTCTGAGGCCACTGAAGCCAGGGCAATCCCTAATCATGGCTTCACCCCTTGGTTTGGAACTACCGCGCTATGGGGACCGCCATGTGCCCTGCCCAGTATTCCCTGTGTCCCAGCCCCAGGGAGAAATGGAGTCCCCGCTCTGATCCCCACAATAGCATGCCCCCCACTCCACCCCTGTGTCCCCCCACAGCCCGCAGACCCTGTTACCTGCGGTCAGCAGCTGGCTCGGGCAGGGGTTGGGCTCGGGCAGGTGGGACAGGGGGTGTCCTGGCAGCCTCCTTGCCTTGGTGCCACTGGCCTTCGCCTTGGGCCGCCCACCCCCACCATGGGGCAGCTCCTTGTTGGGAGCAAACCTGGGGTTGCCCAGCAGGGCAGGGGGCAGGAGCTGGGAGGCAGCAGGGCTGGGGTACCCCTGGGGCCCCATGCCTGTGGCACAGCCCAGCCCTGGGATGTAGGGGGTGAAGCAAGGGCTCGAGAGAGGGGAGGCAGGGTGGGTGACAAGCAAGGGGTCAGGTGAACTGGCGTAAGGGAACTTAGAGTGGGGTGCCGAGGCAGGGGAGAAGGGGGGTTCTGGACTCAGCAGTGGCACCCGGGGGGATTGGATGGGAGGGACATAGTGGGGTGCTGATGGCTCCAGGCTGAGGCACTTGCCGGGGAGGTCGTACTGCAGTGTGGGCTTGTGTCGGAGCTGGGGGCTGAGGCTGCTGGGTGCCACGTCGGGGGCTTCAGGGGGAAGAGGGGCCAGGGGCAGCTCAGAGCCCAGGAAGGCGCTGTGGAGGCTGAGCTGGGAGGCACCACTGGGCTGCAGAAGACATGGCAGGGTCAGGGCGGGGGACTGGGACACCAGTAAGCCATGGGCTACAGGCTGGGATCCTACTCACCTGGAGGAGGGTGCCAGGTAGGAGTGGGACCTCGGGGCTCACAGGCAGACCCCGAGCACCCATCAGGGACCCCCCACTGCTGAACAGGGGTTCAGCCATAGGCAAGAAGCAGGATGGATCCTGGTAGCCTGGTTGTGTCTGAGATGGGGGTGGCCGGTGGCCGGTGAAGATTTCTGCAGGGCCAAGTGGAGACACAGTGACCGGCATAAGCGGACCTGCCCAGAGAGGAGGGGGACAACCTGGGGCATGAGGGGTGGAACCATACCCTGTTACTGGCACTCGGCACTTTTTGGGGCCAGGGTAGCTCCAGCAGATTTGCACCCAGGGCCAGTGTTGCCACATGCATAGGGGCAGGGAAACCCACCTGGAATGCCACCCAAGTGTGGGGACCCCATCCCCGACACCCAGCTGAGCTCCACGTGCCCCAGCCCCAGAGCTATTCCCAGGGGTGTGTGTTGCTGTATGAGCCCCAGGCTGGGGCAGGGACTGTGACACCCCGGCTGGGGGGTAGCCACAGCGGAGGGGTCGGACAATCAGGTCAGGGCATTCCCAAGCCACAGGGATGGTCCCCTGGAGTGGTGGCAAGTTGTGTGCTGCCCACTCCAGCGCTGCTGTGCGTGCAGCCTGTGGCTAACCACATCCCATGGCCTTCCCGAAGCCAAGCCGCGTGACCCTGCCACGACTCCCGCTCCCTTCCTCTCTCCTTCCCACAACCCTGGTCCTTCCGCAGGCCCAGACACCACAGCACAAAGGGCTGGCCCCAGACTTTTGGCAGCTGTCTCCCTGGACACATCAGCCCCATGAATGCCTTGGCTCAGTGCTGGCTCTGGCATCGCCACAGGGAGGGTTTTTCATGGAGAGGATGGCTGTGGGACAGGGATGGCACTGCTGGATGCTTCCCTGTAAGATGGAGCAGGAGGGTTCACTGGGTTTGCTGCCTGGCAGCTCCTGTTACAGACTCAGTGCCTGAGAAGCCACCAGGGACAGGCACTCGCATATCATCTGGGAAGCACCCAGCTGTGCTCTCCAGCCCTTGGCTGGCACTGGCAGTGCCACCTCCAGGCCCTGCTGCCAGTTCTGCCTGCCTGGTGTGCACAGCCATGCTCAGGGCACTATCTGTCATCCAGGCTCCAGCACCTGGGGTGCCCTAGCTGGGGACCCACAAAGGCCTGAGACCCTGCTGAATCTATACCAGAGGAGCAAACATGCCAGCACTGTGGGACACCACAGGACTGGGCACGGTGATGATTCCAGCATGCCACGTGCTGCCATCTGAGGGGAACACTGATGTGAGACGGGACAGAGCCACTGCTGAGATGTTCCAGTCAGCCCTCAGACTGGCCCTCAGACTACCCCTTACCAGCCACAGCCATGGTGAATCCCTGACAGCATGGCAGGGCCATCCCTGCCCCTCCCCAGGCCAGCACTCTGTGTGCCACAGTACTGCCAGGCAGGAGCTTGGCTTTCCTGGGATGCAGTCCAGCCCCACATTGCCCCCACCTCAGCCATGCCCACACCAGGATGTCCCTGCCACCAGCACTGAAGCTCTGCAGGTATTTATTGGCATTTGTGGTACCTAGCCTGTCAGATTTTATTGTGCCTCTCACTGTGCCTGTCAGACCCTCTTCTGCCTCTCACTGTGTAACAGGGATGGAAGGTGGCTGGCAGTCCCTGGGAGCCCTGTCCTCCCTTTCTCCTGCCCCTTCCTCACCCCATAGCTCTTGCTCATGCTTCTCCTCACTGTTGTATTGGCCTGTTCCGCTCCAAGCAGTGTGGCATGGCCAGGGCACAGCCCTGCTCAAGGGAGAAGAGCCTGCATGGTCAGCAAACCACACCTTTGGTATCCTGCTCAAACCTGGGGATGCTCTCCAATGTGATTGGGCCTTCCCAACCCAAGGACCCTCCAGCACTGGTCCCGGGATTTGGGGAGAGCCCTGCAGTGCAGCAAGGCATTGCCACCCCATGGGACAGACAGCCCAGCCCCAGTGCCCAGCACAGATCCTACCTGGAGCACGGTGCCAGCAGGGCACAGGGCCGGGCTGCTCCCTCGCCTCTGCCATGACGACTTCTCCATCTGCCTCATACCGCACTCGAGCACCCGCTGCAGACACGAGATGCTTCCTCATTTGGGGATTGGTTTGCAGGCACTGACTGACAGACACTGAGCTTTGCCACACCACCGGACACAATGACAACCCTGTGACCCCATGGTGCCCACCCCGCATGCCTGCCCTGTGTAGCTCTGCACAAGGCTGCTGGGTGATCCTTGCTCCCAAACCACAAAAAAGCCATTGCCTGCCCTGCTGAAAAAGTGACTTTTTGAGACATAATTGTGTTGGCTGGCATCCAGCACCCCAGTCTCCTCTCCCCACTCTCCCCACAGCCCCAAGGGTACACGGCACACACAGTGCTCAGATGTAACACCTTGTCACCCAGGGAGCTGCTCTGTCCAGGACAAAACTCACACCGACAGGTTTCCAAGCACTCCACGGGATACTGCTCTGTCCCAGGACACATTAGCCTGGCAGACCAGGAGCCACAGCTGGACTTGGGACCCTCCCCAGCCCCAGCAGTGCCCCTGGGCTGAGGCGCTGGACATGGTCAGAGCAGGAAGGGATGTTTCCTTGTGATGTTGTGGTCTGCAGTAAAATCCATCCCATTGCCAAGAAGCACCCTGAAGCAAAACGCAGGCCTTTCCCCAGGAAAAAAGCCAACCTGACTGATGTATGGGTTCAGAGAGGCGCCACTGTGCTCCTGCCATCTCCTGCTGAGCATGAGGCCATGCTGGGCCCTCAGAGAGGTACTGGAGCTGCTGCTGTGACACCATACAGGACCTCTTGGGATAAGAGACACTTATCAAGTGTCAATTTAACCCACCTAGAACTGTCACACCTTCCAGCAACTGATGCCCACTTAGAGCACCAGGGGACAGAAGGTGAAGCACCAGCCATGGCAACAGACTCTCTTCCCAGCACAGCTCACCCTGATGGGATTTCTGGTTGGAATGAGTTGAGAGGGTGCTGGCAGGAGTCTTCCCACCTCATTCATCCCAAGAGCATCCATCCCAAGGGCATCCGTGCCACCACCTGCCCTGACACATAGAGTGCCCTGCCTGCTCCCTGCCAGCATCTGGTCTTGCAACACCCCGCAGCCGTATGGCGCAAGTACCCTTTTTCCTCCTCCTGGAGGAAGTGGAGACAGGCCATGGAGCTCCAGGGTGCTCACAGAGGGGTCTGGAGATGCTGGTGCTGCCCGTTGCCACTAGCTATAGCTGGGTAGCCACCAACCCCCACCAGCTCCCACCCTGCACAGTGTGCACAGGCCACCAGCTCTGGCATGTTTGAGGGCAAAGCTGATCCCAAACAGTGCCTTGCCCTGGCATATGGGGACACTGCTGGGACCAGGACATGTCCCAGCTGACTGCATGGATACTCACAGCTCAGAGCCTGCAAGGCAGCATGGGGGAGTTTGTCACGGCCCACTTGCTGGTGTTCCCTCAGCAGCCCTCTGCCCCAGCTGGACACCAGTGCCCAGTTTGTCTCTGGGCAGCCTGGCAGGGACAGTGACTTGTCCTTAGGGGATGTAGCACAGCCCAATCCAGGGTCCCAGCTCCAAACCTACCGCCCAGGCTGGCTGGACAGTGGGGTGAGGAGGGGACTCAGCAGAACCTACTCTCTAGAGGTTGCCTCTTTCTCTGGGGGACAATTGTCCTTCCACTGTCTGCAGCCAAAATGAGGGGTTTTGGCACTCCTGGAAATACCCTTTTTTTGTAGAAATCCCTTCCCACAGCTCCAGGCCACGCCCTTTCTGACCTTCCACGGCTCTGTCCAAGGGCAGGCAGGCACACCAAGGCTCTGCCCTCAGCCCCTGCCCATCCATGGTGCTTTTCCCTTGCCATTGGATGTCAGTGTTTTCTGCCTCAGCAGCTCCCACTGCTGCCAGGCCAAATGTGTGACCCCCCCGTATTAGGCAGTCCCAGGGTGCGGGGCTGGGTGCGATGTGGTACCGTATCCAGGCTGCTTCTTACCTGATATGTCCATGTCATCTAGGCTGGGCTGCAGGGGTGCCAAATCCGGCTGTATCACGTCAGCATTCCCAACATATGCTGGAAGAGGGCAGAGCTGCAACATCAAGGCCCAGCCACTGCATCCCCAAGACCCACCTTGAGGGCTGCTCCCACCACTGCCCTGACACCTACCTGGATGCCACACCTCTGTGTCACCCCAGAGTTCCCCCGTATCACTGTGTAAGGAGACAAGTGCCTATCCTGTGGAGAGCCAGGGCCATCCCATCCCACCACTCTGTCCATCAGCACCTCTAGGGCCTCATCCAGTTCCCAGGAACCCCACTGAAAGGCTGATCCTTGGCACAGGACCTGCCTGGAGCTGCAGATGCCCCAGGGACATGGCCAGGTAGGGACAGCAAAGAGTGGCCATGGAATCAGGATCTGCCCTGGGTGCTGGGGCAAAGTCCTTCATGGTGCTGGTGGTCCCTGGGGAGCTCAGCCCTGGGACAGCGCATGCTGATGCATAGGGAGCCACAGGAGAAGGGGATGATCCCACCCTGCCCAAACACTCCTTACGCATCCCCTCCTCTGGTGGCTTCTGTTTGGGCAGGACAGGAACATCCCTTCCCCCTGCCCCAGCAGGGCAGATGCCAGGGGGCCCTGCCTGCCCAAAAGGACATGGCTGGCAGCTCTCAGGGGCTAAGCCAAGAGGCAGCATCCAGATTCCTCCTCCACATCCTGCTGAAGCATGTTCTGGGGCACCTACCATCCTCAGGGAGTGCCTGGTGACTGCTGGGCATCTGTGTCATGGTGAAGAGGGTGTCAGATATGTCCGAGAGGAAGGTGTCCAAATCGAAATGCTGCCTGCTCCCGTGCTCCTCCTCTTCATCCCCAAGCAGCATGGGCACTACGTTGCAGAAGAGCTGGTTGCACCATTTCTCTGTTGGCCTCCAGACATCCTCGTCCTGCATGAGGTAGAGCAAAGGAGCCAAGTGGACACCTTTCGTGGGTAGGGTCCATGTCTGGCTCCCTGGCTGCTCCCCCTGGCAGCTCCCATGCTCCCTGCAGTGTTTGCTCCCTCCAAACCTTAACACCTGGCACATGGCTGCTTCCAGAGGGTGAATCCAGAATCCCGGATGCTTAGCATCCCATTCCAATGGGCTTATCATGCCCTGGGGCTTTTCTTTGCCCTTCTGCCCAGTGCAGGGGTCCAAATTGTGCTCCCCTTTCTCCCATTTCCCACCCTTTATCAGCAGACTCACCCACTTTGGGCTGGAGATCTCTCCCTCCCGGGTGGACTTTCGGAGCTGGAAGGAGAAGACAGTCTGTGTCACCCCCCAGGCAGGGTGGGCCTGCTCTGGGGCAGGGCAAAAGGGGCAGAGGTCAGGGGGCCAACTAGCATCCCCCTCCCATGCTGGCAAGAGCCTGTCACGTCCCACCCTGTCAGCCATGGCTCCAGGCTGGGCACACTGTGTTCCATCCCACTGCTGGCACTGCCACAGGATGGGGAGCAGCACGGGCAGAGCCACTCACCCGCTTCTTATAGTAGATCCTCCACTTGTGGTACTCCCTCATCACCACCTCGATGCGGCGTTTCCAGTAGTTGCCCTCCAGCACGACAGCCTGGGGGGCAGGACAGGGGGTCACGGCTGAACTCTGCAGCCCCAGCACCCCACAGCCAGGCCTGCTTTCCTTGTGCCATATCAGAAACAACTTTTCCAGCAAATCTATGAAATGCACCGTGTCCCCAGATCCCCACTGTGCCAAAAAGACCTGCTGCTGCCCCAGAGAGCTGCAAGGGACCCTGCCCTACCTCTGGTTTTCGGTGCTCATCAGCCTCCATACCCTCCAGAGGGGTGATGAAGCTGCACACAGGGTTCTTCCTCCGCTCCACATCTGCACAGGGGAGAACACAGCTGGCTGTATCCAGGTCCCATCCCTACCTCTGCACCTGTACGTGGTCGTTCTGTTGGCAGCCCCATCTCACCGGCACAGCCTGGCATCTGGCAGACAGAGTGGGGTCTGGTCCATACTCACACTGGATGTACCATGCTCTCCAGATCACGTTGTTGAGTCGAATTTTATCCCAGCAAAGCAGCCGCAGCCCCTTGAAGTTCTTCCACTTTGGAGACACTAGTTTCCCACTGAAACACCAAGCAAAGGGGAGGCTGAGGGGCACTGCCTTATAAGATGCCCAGGGGCCACCAGCCTGGTGGCAAGTCAGGAGCAGGAACAGCTACGTGGCTCCGCTGCAGGTGCTCGCCAGGCACCTGTGGGAGCACCCACAGGAGCATTCCAAGCTCCTGCACATCCTGGGAGCAGCACAGACCTAAACCCTGAGCTTCACAGACCCACAGGAAGCTTCTCAAACCCCCAGATTAAAGCACAGTGCACTGAGGCATTGATTCCTTGGTGTTTGAACCCCAGCTCTGAGGCGGGATCCTGCTGCCTCTGACCAAGCCGTGTCCTGTCCCTGGGGGACAGGAAGGCAAGTCTCCTGACCAGGTGAGATGCATGGTGACATGTGCTGTAGTGGCTCTTGCCTCATCAAAGTGTTTGGGCAGCTTATTCTGACCCTCCCTTTAACACCAGGCAAGGGTGGGAAATGCTGCCTTCAGCTGGGGCAGTCAGTGGCAGCCATCATGGCGGGTCTGAGAAGGCAGGACAACACTGGAGGATGTTCAGGAGGTTAAGGGACACTTGCCTGTGCCCCGAGACAGACAGAGAGTGACACCAGCCATGCCCTCAGCCAGAGCTGCCCTAGCGTCTTCTCCACACCCATACCTGCAAGCCTGCCCCCCCAGCCCAAGCTGGGCTCCCTGCTTCCCATTTCCTGGTTCCCAGAGGCAGCTGTGTTTGTTCTGCAGCTCATCATGGCGGTGGTGGTGATGGTGATGGTGAGGACCCTGGTGGGACCTGCAGTGTAGGATGCCTCATTTCACTCCTTGCCTTACTTCCATCCAGCCGAGGGACACAACCCCTCATATGCAGCCACCGAGGAGGTTCTGAGGGTCCTGCTGCCCCAGGAGCTCTGTGGGGGAGGCCAGGGTCCCTCTGCCTTACTTTGGGGTCCATATTACCTCTCCAGCTCTCCCAACAATGTGGCATGGCCTCGGGACAATGCCAGCTGCTCCAGGGGTCTCTTTGACAGCCGGCTGCAGGCTGCATGGCATTCCTGCCTGGAAAGCCATGTCCCTCTCCAGCAGAGAGCTTGTACCCTAAAGATCTTGGTGCTGCTTTGACTCCCGATTTTCCTTGGTACATGCATGGAGCAGGAAAGGTGGAGGCTGATCTGGTGTCAGGGTGCTGTATCCCCCGTTCCCAGCCCCTCCAGGTGCCACCAGGCTGTGCCCCCTGGGAGGTGCTAGGGATGAGAGTGGGCTATGAAGCCTCTGTCTTGTTCATTCAAGCTTGTGAAACCTCTAAGTGCTCTTAAATAATGATTTTGGTGGGTTCTATCTTGATCTGCCTTGAAATCTGCCTCTGGCAGAGGGGGAAGACTGGGGACCCCTACAAGTACAGAGCCTGATGCAGGGATTTGTCTGGGAGCAGGTGCAGGAGTGGATGGGGATGGTCTCCCGAGGGAGACCCAGCCTGATGCACAGCGCCAGGAGCTGGGGAAGGACCTGTGACTCCAGCCTGCAGAGGGTTAAGGCTGGCACTGACCTCTCCGCTATCACCAGGATTTTGAACTTTCCCCAGGTGCACAGGGCAAACAGCAAGATGGTGCCAAGTGGAGGAGCCAATGGAAGGGACAAGATTCCTGGGTACATGCCAGATCCTGCTGGTCAAGGCCACGTTCGTCACTCACAGCCAGCTGAGAGGAGCAGCCTGAGGCTGTGGGACACAGGAAGACACCTTGGCCACGTGAGAGGTCAGTGGGCCATGGCTAGGAGTTGCTGTGGGGCCTGGAGGCAGCAGGGAGATGCCTTTTGGCTTTACCACCAAATGCCTTTTTTCCCCCTTAATGATCCTTTCAGTTTTGGGGCTTAACAGGCCGATCTTTGTTCCCTGTTTTGCCTTGAAAAGGGCCTCACCCTTCCCTGAAATTACCTCCCCTGGGGAGATGGATGCAAACTCCACATTGAACCATGGGAAGGGTATAGGGTGCCCCGAACAGTTTGAGGGTCCTGCTGCCCTACACTGTCAGAAGGAGGGGGACACAGATCCTGCCAGTGGCTACAGGGCGTTTGTGGGATGGGGTGAGGTGGAAACAGGGCCTGGGTCCAACACCAGCATGGGTCCAGCAGCACCTTGTTTGGTCTGTGACTCATTTACCCATCCAGCAGTTTCAGGTGTTGCAGTCCCTGATTTCATGGCTTCATGGGTACTTTCCTCTTCAGCAGCAGCAAGAGGAGCAGGGAAGAGAGGAGTGATCTGGAAAGATGCAGGGCTGCACAAGAGAAGTGGGCAGCAGCTGGAGGGGAACAGCTGAGCTGAGGGTCTCCTGGCAGAGATAACACTGATCATCCCTTCCAAGGTGCAGCATCCCCATGGGGCCATCAGAACCCCGCTTTGTTTCCTGGGCTGTGGGACACAGCTGGAAGAAGGAGGACAGTATTCCCTGCAAGTTCTGAACACTCATCTTCCATTTCCCACAGATTTTACTACCAAAGGCATGCCTTTTCTTGAATTTTTATATTTTGAAATCCAGAGTCTGGCAAAGAAAGTTAAAAATCTGACCACAGTTTTCCTTTAAAGTGTCTCTTAAGTGAAAAATGGCTCTGTTCAAATCCACCTTCAAATTCCACCACCTAAATGAGCTGGATTTTCACTGTGGATGAAACAGCCACTGCTCCAGCTCGGCTGCTTCCTGTGGGCGTTAGCTCAGTCCTGGGGTGATTTGGGGACAGTGCTGGGAGAGGGACCCGCTCAGTGTGTGTACTCCCAGCAGGAATGCTCTGCCTCTGGGACAGACATTTATCTACCTCCATGAAAAGCCAGCATGAAGTGATCCAGCTGAGAAGGGAAGGGATTGAAATCCTTTTGTAAAGAGTTGCCTGGGAAGCCAGAGAGAGCTGCAACCCAAGCCAAACCTCCACAGCCAGTTACTTTGGTGGTCTCTGGAGGTATGACTCCCCTGTGCATGGGAGCACCAGCACACCAGCCCAGCCCCTCTGCACAATCATTGAACAGGATCAGCCCCAAAACCTTGGGGAACGACAGAAGAAAGGAGTGCAACTCCCTGCCACTAGTGACAGCAGAGCCACAGTGCAGCGCGGGTGGGTTTAGCCTGAGCACAAGCCTTTCCCACTCATCAGACCCCCTAGAATGGAGGTCTTCTGCCAGAAAAAAATGGGGTTGGAGGATGAACTCCAGTGACTGGAGTTTCTGCCTGGTGTTCACTGCCCCTGTGTGAGCAGTAAGGCACTGTGAATTAGAGAATCAATAGCAGCAATTCCACCTCTCCCGGGGGAGACACAGGCTGCCAAGAGGATGAATTAGTAGGGAATTGGCACACAATAGGCACACAATTGGCACACAAATTGGCACACAAGGTACCTTGTTTTAAATCACAAGAGGGACTGAGTGGATACTCCAAGTCACTTCCCAGTCTGAAGAGGAGGTTAATCTACACCACGCTCTAAAAACAGCTTTGGGAAGCTGCTTCTGGAGCACGAGACAGATGTTGCCAGGTAAGATCACGAGTGACTGCAGTTTGCATCTCCCAGTCTGCCCCCAGTTTTCCTTCCTTCAGGAGGATGTTCCCCAGGTCAGTGATTCCCAACAATAAGTCACAGGAAGGGGTGTGAGCCCAGCCAGGACACTGTGCAGGTCACACTGAGGTGATGGAGAGGATGAGCCTTCTCGTGCTAAGGCCAAAGTATGAGCAGCTACTGAAGGAGCTCAGCTCTACCCTCGGTTTTTTGCGTAATGAGACACAGACAGGTGGGCTGCAGGGAGAAACAACATTCTAGGGAAGGATTCCAGGAATGCAGGATGTTGCAGGAGAAGGAGTGGGAAAGGATCATTAAGCAGGAAGCTTCTCTAGATGACCTGGAAAATAGGTACAAAGGAACTGCTTCATCCTAGCCTTAGGAGGAAGACCCCAGAGAGAGGAGTTGCCCCTCTTCAGGGGATCTGAGGGAACAAGTTACTGCTGGAAGCAAACCTTGGTGTGGAGAGCAGTTCTTTACCGGCGAGGGGTGATGCACAGTCCTGCCCATGGAGGGAAGATAAGTCATATCCCCAGGATGGTTGCTCAGGCTGAGACAGGACTGCTACAAAGTCTGTGAAATGCACAGGAGGAATCCTGGAGAGGTGAGGAATTCCAGCTGTAGCCATTGAAAAATATTTAGGGAAAGTTTAGTGAGTTGCCTTTGAAATGGTGTGAGCCCAGACAGCAAAGGATGGGTGGCTGCAGCAGTCACAGCTCACCAGGAGACAGGATAGTTTTCCCCTCTGCTCCACAGTTATGGCCAAGTCTGGACACTGTGTCCAGTGGACAAAGAGGGAGGTTCACAAACTGGAGTGATGCTGGAGGAGGATATCAAGGTAGTTGGGGACTAACATACATGACTGAAGAGGACTGTGAGGGATGGGTATGTTCAGCCTGAAGAAGGTGAAGAGAGAATTACTGCCATCAGCTGCCCAAAGGAGGAGATGGAGCCAGGCAGTTCTCAAACATGCACTGAGAAAGGCCAAGGGAAACAGACATGAAAGTTGGAACAGGCAAACTCCAAACTCGAGCCATGGACAGCAATTCCCTGTGGGAGAGGGCCAGCCCTGGGCAGCCTGGGCAAGTGATGGGCTCACATCCTAGGGCTCCAACTGTCAGAATGATGGCCCTGAGCAACCTGACCTGGCTTTGGATCCAGCCCTGCCCTGAGTGAGGGTTGGACGAGGAACTGCACAGGTGCCTCCCTTACCACAGCTTACAGTGGTTTCTCCTCGGTTAGCAAGTTAGTCTGAGTTTAACTGTGGGTGCTCTCCTGAGGGCTGGAGGATATTGGGCTGGTGACCCCAGCTGAGGCTGTGCTGCCTCTGGGAACCTGGCTGGGAGGGGGGGTGTGAAATGGTAGGTGGTGTGGAGAAGTATCAAATCAGATAACACTAATTGTAGAAATGCACCAAGAACCTTTAAACTCCATTTTCCCATCCTGATACTTTTCTCCAGCTGCTGCCTACAAGTGTGTCAAAAATGTATTAGCAAAGGAAAGGCTGAGAGAGCTGGGGTTGTCCAGCCTGGAGAAGACTCCAGAGAGACCTTAGAGCCCCTTTCAGTGCTTAAAGAGGGTCCAAGAGAGCTGGAGAGGGACTTTGGACAAGGACCTGGAGTGACAGGACAAGGGGGAATGATTTCACAGTGCCCGAGGGCAGGGCTAGATGGGATATTGGGAAGAAACTGTTCCCTGTGAGGGTGGTGAGGTCCCAGCACAGGTTGCCCAGAGAAGCTGTGGCTGCTGAATCCCTGGAAATGTCCAAGGCCAGGCTGGACAAGGCTTGGGTAAGTGTCCCACTACATAGGAGCCAGTGTCTGCACTGCCATGCTCAGTGCAGGAGGGAAATGAGCCAGTGAGAGTCCAAAGGGTGGGGAGAACTGGAGCAATGGAGCCCTGACTGCAGTGGAATGGCCAGCCCTCAGTCACACACTGTACTCTGACTACCAAAGCCCTTGCACCCTGTCCGTTTCCACTCTGCCTGCGAGCTCCAGAGCCCAGGGGCACACTGAAGCTGCCCTGCACCTCAGGAGTCACTAGTTTGAGCACTCTGGTGTGACAGTGTCTGCTCCTCCAGCCTCAAAGATGCAGGGCTCAGGTATGGAAAGAATGGGGCTGGGAGAGGAAAAGAGAGCAAGGCCACCAGTGTCTCTATGTCCCCTGTTTGTGGCACTCAGGGGTGACCTGCCTGACCAGGAAGCATGATCCTCACCTGGGTCACGCCACGCTGAGGCTCCCTGTGCTCCCACAGAGCACTACCTTCCCCAGCCCCTTGGAGCAGAGCTGTGCTGTGCTGACTGCTGGCGAACTGGGATAATCCCATCCACCACCTGGGATATGGTGACAGGTCAGATGCACACAGCTATGTGGGAACTGGTACCCTTGGAGTGCTGTCTCTGTGCCCAGCATCCCCAAGGATGTCTGGGCAGTGACCACGTTCCAAATTGCATCGAGCACTCAAGGACTCCAAGGCAAACCTGAGAGATCCTAGCTGAGGCAACCTCCTCAAGGCTGCTTTGCTGAGGTTTTGTTTTCACGCGGTAGGACACTGTCATTCTAGGTTTTTACATTGGGACATTTTGGGAAAGCTATGCAAGCAGTTTGGCACTGACTCCAGCAGAGCAAGTCACGCTGATGCCATGCTGGAGAGAACTCAAAACCTTGGGGCTTGGCAAAGGAGGGGAGCTGCATCCAAGAATGTGGACTGTGGCCAAAGGGGACACATTGTAGTCTGTCCTGTTGTCACCAAAGAGCTGCCACAGAGCTTAGGCAATTTGTGTGGCAGGGGAACAATGCAGTCACCCATCTGATTTTGCAGGAGAGAAGGAGGAAAGCTTTCAGGAGACCTTGGACAAAACCTGTGCAAGGGCTGCTGCATGTCATGGAATAACCTCAGGACATGGGGACGGAGTCAAGGACGGAAGGCAGAACTCCTGCTCTGGGCTGGATTGCCAAAGAACTGAGTGTTAGCTGTCCGCAGGGTCACTGCTGCTCTGCAGAGTGTGCTAGGTCTGGGCATGGGGGAAATACAGCTGGGCAGAGTGACACCAGATCTCATGGGAAAATGGAGGAGAGTCAAGCTGCATGTGAACAGAGGAGAAACTTCTCACCTGGCTCCATAGCCAACAACCCAACATCAGCTCTTTCTCCCTGAAACTTTCCAGAATGGCGATTTCTGCGTGTATGGCACATCACAGCCCATGGAGAAGAGGAGGAGGATGTCAGATGGAAACAAATTCCTGGCTGGGCAACAGGGCTCAGCTAGCCTCCTGCCTTCAGCTAGCTGGGGGTCAGTAAGACACACGCAGGGGCTCTGGGACTCACCTGTACTCCAGGCTCATGCACTCAAAGAGCCGGGTGAGGGTCGGGTCGATACTCCAGGGATCAGCAGGCTTGGGCTCGGCACGGTGGTGCCGCCGCCGGGGCAGTGAGTCGCTGTGCGGGGACGACACCATGAAGTGGCCACTGTGGATGACCTGGGAGGAGTTCTGTGCTCCAGCGCTGGGTCCTGTGCCACCCACAGCTGTGTCCTCTGAGTCGGAGTCAGAGTCGGAGACGGGGCAAGGCCCAACTGGAGGCTCCAGGAAAGGTCCCAGTAATCCCACCTGAGCTCCTGCCATTCCTGGTGCCTACTGGGGAGCCCTTATGGATCTGATCCAGCACTGTGATCCACGTCCCAGCTGAGCTGAAGCCCTACAGGCACTGCATTGGCATCGAGCACGTGCTGTTGGGCTCCCTAGTACAGGACACCGGCACCACACCCCCTCCTGGGCACCTCCTCGACCCAGCCCACGCCGTCTGCTCCACGCTCCCGGGTTCAGCGGTTGCTTTCCCAGGGTGGAGTCGCTGCCAGCCCTATTTATAGTGCTGGTGGCTGATCCCGCCCATGGCACACCATCAGCAGGACACGTCCAATGGCCACCCGGCACCAGGCACCAGCCACCAGAGCTTCAGCTCTATGCCACCGTCCTGCTTCAGCAGTGTCCTGACGACTCCAGCTTTTACGTCCCCCACAGACCTAGGGAGGAGCACTGCGGGTCCCCTGCTCCCCCTTGCTGTGGCCAAGGGTTGGCTGGCAGTCGGCACTGTTTACCCGGAGTTAATCGCTGATCCCGGGTGCTGGTGGAGTGAGGAGCGGGCGGTATTTACCCAGTGCCTCTGCTTTAATGGATCTCCCTGCACTTTCAAGGGAACAAATACAGATTAAGGAACACAAACAGGTAAAATTATAGCAACGGGCACTCAGCTCAGCACAAAGCAGACCAAGGCATTGAGCCAAGTGCCGAGCTGAGAAACAGCCCCAGGAAAACCTGCTCCAAGGTGTGACCCAGCAGGAGAGGGAATGCAAACAAGAAATGTGAGAGAGAACAGCTATGAGTTTGGGTATTGTGGTCATGCAGTCCTTAAAATCACAGAATCATCCAATTCTAGAATGGTTTGGGTTGGAAGGGACCTTAAAACTCACCTCCTTCCACTCCTTTCCACTAGACCAAGTTGGAACCTTCCCCTAGAACAAATTGCTCAAATCCTTGTCCAACCTGGCCAGGAATACTTCCAGGGATGTTCCAGCCGCAGCTTTTCTGGGCAACCTGTGCTGGGACCTCACCACCCTCACAGGAAAGAATTTTTTCTAATATCCAGTCTAAATCCACCCTGGGTTGCCTTCACCTCTGAGGTGTCCTGAGAGATGCAGGCAGGCAGGGCTTGATGCACCAAACCCCTGCTCCATGACAGTGGATCTTGGATAAATACAGGATTTGGAATGTGCCATCCCAGCCAGACCTGCATCACAAGCATCTGCTCATTGACCTGAGCCACAGAGGGGGACAGTGGGTAAAATTTCAGACTTAAACCACTTTTTTCCTCTCTAGTTCCTTGCAACTTCTTCCCCAGCCCCACAACCTGGGTGGAGCACACATGCCTGGAGAACACCCAGGCACAGATCTTAGGTACCTCTGATGGAGATACAGTACAAATGGATGGGATAAACCCGACATAGATGGCTGCAGGCATTGGAACCCTAATCCAGTTTGTAGATGGAGCTGAATACTTTCCATACCACCCAGGTGGGTCCAAGAAGGGTCAGCAGCTATCCAGGGTATTTCCCAGAGCTAGAAGAAGAATATGCACAAAAAAGGTGGTTTGTACAGCTTCTACACTGGTTGTTGCAAGCCTCCCTTTGGGACCAGTTCTTCACTTAAGAACCGTTTCTTCATTTTCCAGCCAGACTTCTGTGGGTCTGTAGCTTTTTCTTCCCTGCTCTGTGATTCATTACAACCACCTCAGCCTGTCCCAAGCTACCTGTCAAGATGTTGAAGAGAGAAGTAATTTTAAAAGTATTGTCTGCATACATTTTAAAGCAGTAATGGGCATGTGAGTGTCCTGGGAAGCTAAGAATTAGGCAAGGCACAAGGAAACAAACACGTCAGAGATACAGAGGCTTTCTGGGCACATTCCAGTCACGCTGTGCAAACCAGGATTTTGACAAAAACCATTTGCCATCTGTTTACCAGCCACAGGCAGACTTCAGTCCTCTGGGACAACATCTGTTTGAGGGCAACAGGGAAGTACATCAGTGAGGCTTTTACGAACATCACAACTCCCTCATTCCTGGCCTAGCAGCTCTTGTGCTGCGGAGAAGGGAAATCCCGAGGGCAAAAGGCATCCAGCCCAGGGAAAGGGGTAACAGATCCTTAGTCAAGCAGGGAGCAGAGCAGGAGTCCTACACAGGGGCAGGCAGGCTGCAGAGCTGAGGAATTTTGTAAAAGGCTGTTTGGATCCTAAAATGTGTGATGCCAAGCACAGCTGTAGGGATGCAACACAGTCTTGGAGAGAGTGTGGCAAGGGAGATGTGGTCCGGAATGCAATGCAAGATGTGCGCCCCAAAGTTGTCCTAAAGATGTCCCAAATGTGCACTGTCACATGGGGATTACATACCACAGCCCCCAGAGTAGTTCTCCAAAATTATCCTGACATCATGCTCATAAGTGGGGAGAAACAGCCTGTGCCTGGGAGGGGAATGGCTGGAACAGAGGGGTTGGAATTACTACTAGCTGAAGAAACTGGGACTGGATAGGACATGCACAAACATGGAGAGCTCCATGTGATCCAGACAGTACTGGGGCACGGGTGTGTGCAGTCACAGCAGTGCTCGGTGGGGATGGCTGGGCTCAGACCTGCAGGGTTCAACAGATGCAGAGGAGCACACAGCTTCCAGCCTGTTCCCACAGGATGGAGATCCTGGGAAGTCCTAAAAATTAAAAATGCTAAATTAAAAAAGCACTAGGAATGGAACTTGTTGCACTGTTGCCAGGAAGAACGTAGAGAGGAGAAATATATCATGAAAGCTTTATTAGAAAACCAGCAACAAAGTTGGTGGCCTGAATATGTCTTGGTCAAGCAGACCAGGGAGGCTGTAGAGGTAGAAACAAGGAGAGCTTGTTAAAAGGAAAGTAAAAGGAGCAGGAAACAGCAGCTCACCAATTTCCAATTCCCTGCTATGGGACATCCTCCATTAGACCAGGTTGCTCCAAGCCCCATCCAACCTGACCTGGAACACTTCCAGGGATTCTCTGGGCATTCTGTGCCAGGGCCTCACCAGCCTCACAGGGAAGATTTTCCTCTCAATATCCCATCTAACCCTGCCCTCTGGCAGTGGGAAGCCATTCCCCCTTGTCCTGTCACTCCATCCCTTGTTCAAAGTCCTTCACCAGCTCTCCTGGAGCCCCTTTAGGCATTGGAGGGGCTCTAAGGTCTCCCCAGAGCCTTCTCTTCTCCAGGTGAACACCCCCAGCTCTCCCAACCTATCTCCAGGGCAGAGGGGCTCCAGCCCTCAGAGTATTTCCATGGTCTCTTTTGGACTTGCTCCAACAGGTTCAGGTTTCTTGTGCTGAGGACTCCAGTCCTGGATGCAGTATTTGTCTAAAGATCTCCAGATGTCTCATTTCTGTACCTATTAAAAAAATAGTAATAAACATGGAATTTGTCAGAACTAACGAACAAAGGGAAGTGGCAAGGCAAGTGGTCATGGACCCAAGGCTGCCAGAGCTCAAGGAGCATTTGGACACTGCTCTCAGGGAACAGGGTGGGATTTTGGAGGTGTCCTGTGCAGGGCCATGAGTTGGATTTTGATGATCCTTGTGGGTCCCTTCCATCTCAGGGTATTCCATGAATCTATGATTCTATAAATACAATAAACTGAGGAAGAGTCAACATAGTTTTTAGCAGAATGCTGTGGCTCAGAAATCTGTTCCAGCTGTTGCAAGAAGAGGTGGTGTGTGTGGACAACAGTAATCTGGTCAATATAATGCCATCCAAAAACACTTTGAAGAAGGTCTGTCATAGAGTTTTCAGAGACACTGAGCTGTAACAGATCAACAGCTTGCAAAGATAAGGCAAACTGGTAAAAATGCAGAGATCTTCTGTTGGATGCTACAAGTATCTCCACCGGGGCTGGAATTTTCAGCATATTAGTGATATGGAGAAAAGGCTGCAAATAGGATGGTGATGGTGTTTCTGCTGGAGAAAATAGTTTAGAACTGTCACAGCTAGAGGTGGCTAGAGAGCACTGCAGAAGTATTTCAGGCTACAGAGCGAGTGGGTGGTAACATGAGAAATAAGAGTCAGTGTTGATAAGGGTAAAGTGAAGCACATCACTCACTGTACACCAGGGGACTCTAAATTAGATTAATGCCAGTCAAGAGGTAAAGGTAACTGTAAGCAGTTCCCTGAAAACATCAGCTGAAGGTTCAGGAGTAATTAAAAAGTATAAAAGCCTCCAGATATTTCAAGGAAAATATCACTTGCCCCAGTGTAAAGCAAGCTCACAAGCTTTGGTGCCTGGCTCAGAAAAGATAGAGAAAACCTGGAAAAGGTCAGAGATGAAGAAAATGGGTGGACAGAAGTGGGAATGGCATCCCTGCAAGAAAGGGGATCAGGACTGTGTTAGGAAAGAGGTGAATGAGGTGACAGGCACTGGCCATGTAGACACGGATGCAGGAGGAACAGGGAATGGTAAGAGGCACTTTTCAGAGCTGGAGGTTGGAGTGGATGATCTCCAGACGTTCCTTTTCAACCCTGACTGTTCTGTGACTCTGTGTTTCTGGGGGCACCACGCAAAGGAAAAACTGGCATGTTCATCTCAGGATGCTGTGAAACCAAAATCTGATCGGTCTTAATAAGGAATTGGATAAACTGATGGCGGACTGGAACTATTAAAATTCTTTGTGTGTCCAAAGCAAAGCTGACTGATGGTAGCTCAGGACACAGGTACAAATTCACCCTTGGCCTCCTGTTGCTCAGAAAGGTGTTGTTGGGCACAGAGTGAGATCTTCCAGACCCTCAGGGTGAGAGGCATCCCCAGCTTGTCAGAGCCACCTGGGCATCTATTCCTCAGGCCCAAGCAAGAATGGGTGGAGAAAGTCTTTGTACTTTTGATTTTTCACTGCAGATGAATAACAGATCTGAAAAAAAAAAGCAAATTATACCTTGTGCAAGCTCACCATGTTCCCTAGGAAACAATTCTGAAGTGCATATTAAATCCTTTGGGGAAGGTTGAAAAATCCTAGTTCAGGGAAACACATTGTATTCTCTCTGCCTGGAAAGACATTTTCTGCTGTATATTTTCTGCTTGCCCAGAGAAGCTCTGGCTGCCCCATCTCTGGAAATGTTCGAGGCCAGGTTGGATGGCACTTGGAGCAACCTGGTCAAGTGGAAGTTGTCCCTGCCCATGGCAGAGGGGTGGAACCAGATGAGCTTTAAGATCCCAAACCATTCTGTGAGCCCATGATTCTGTATCTGTGCAATGAGGTTTTTGGTGCTTTTTTCCTTGGATGGCCTGGCTCACATTCCCCATTTGAGCAGCTGGTGCTGGCAGGATCTCAGTACTCCATGCAGCAGCAGGACAGAGCAAGGAACATGGAGAATAAAATTGCAGCCTGCAGCTAGACTCCTTATAGAATATTTCTGGGTTCTCCTTGTCTGCCAAACTTCTTCCCATAGGAAGCTGCATGGCAAACCCCTGGGCAAGAGCAGCCTCTGGGGACCAGCAGAAATGTAATGGTGAGATTGCACTTCTCAAATCCCTTCTTTTCACACTGACATTGCATTTTAATTTTCACGATGGTGACGTGTGCCAAGTGGTTTGCCAACAAAGCAGAGCCTACTGGGGAGGGCTGGCTCACCACACCCCATCTCTGTTACTGTGGGACAAGCTGAGCCTCCCTGGAGAGAGCAAGAGAGTCCTGAGGACACACAGCAGCCTTAGTGCTTGTAGGTAAAGTGAGGTACCACTTCAAAAATCACAGAATGGTTTGGGTTGGAAGGAAACTTAAAGATATTTCATTCCAACCCTACTGCCATGGCCAGGAACACTTTCCACTTGACCAGGTTGCCACAAGCCCTGTCCAACCTGGCCTTGGACACTTTCAGGGATGCAGGGGCAGCCACAGCTTCTCTTGGCCACCAGTGCCAGGGCCTCACCACCCTCACAGGGAAGAATTTCTTCCCAATATCCCATCTAGCCCTGTCCTTTGTCAGCAGGAAGCTGTTCCCCCTTATCCTGTTACTCCAGGTCCTTGTCCCCAGTCCCTCTCCAGCTGTCCTGGAGCCCCTTTAGGCCCTGGAAGGGGCTCTAAGGTCTCCCCAGAGCCTTCTCTTCTCCAGGCTGGACACTCCCAGCTCTCCCAGCCTGTCTCCAGAGCAGAGGGGCTCCAGCCCTTGGAGCATCTCGGTGGCCGCCTCTGGACTTGCTTCAACAGCTCCACATCTTTCCTGTGCTCAGGACCCCAGAGCTGGAGGCAGCACTGCAGGTGCTGTCTCACAAGGGCAGATGGGGACAATCTCTTCCACTTGACAAAAGTCACACTGGTTAAAGACAATGAGGGGACATACTGCAAAAGAGACTTTTCTGCATCTTGCTAAGGAGACTCACCATGAGGATGGGATATCCAATGGAATTGCCTTTCCTGTCATGGAAGGGAATGCAGCGCTGGGAGTCCAGCATAGGTGGGTGCTGCTGCCCCTGAGCTGCCTCTCACCCTACCTGGACGCATGGTGGTTGCCCAGCCTGGGAGGAGACATTAGCAGAGGGTCCCTTTCATCATACATCTCCATGTGTATCTCAAGGCAAGAGCGTTAGCTGAGAAAACAACCCAAACAATTTCATGTGCAACAAGAAATTCCCAAGTTTGACAGTGAAGAACATTTTATTTAGGTTATTGTCTCTTACACTGGGTTTAGTCTCTGTTCTGAGCTGACAGATGCCTACTCCTGCCTGTCACACACCTCATGACTCACTGCAGAGGGGCAGGAGGCAGTAGGAGGCAGGGAGAGAAATCCCGTATTTCAAGGCAGACACGCAGTAAAACCATGGTGTAAAAAAATTGCACACAAGCACAACAAAGTAATAGAAGATTTGTTTTTGATGATTTTTATTTGCTAGATCATGCCTCTGTACTGATGAGGAAACAGCTCTCATCTCCCTGAGCCAAAGGCACTCCAGGGCTCACGTGCCACTGGAGGCAATTTTAGTCCGTAAATACCATGGAGGTTGGATGCTGGAATGGGTGGCATCTGGTGAAAGGTTCTGCCCTCAAAGATGAGGATGTATCATAGAATCATGAGGGTTGGAAAAGCCCTCTAAGATCAAGTCCAGCTGTTCTACTGGCACTGACTTTGGGAAGTCATCATGGCCCTGGCTCAGCGAAAAGCTGAGCTGCAGTGGTGGAAACCCTCTAATGCATTAACCTCTTTGAGAACTTCAAAGGTCTGAAACAGATTTTCATAATTCAGACAGTTCTTTGAATACCAATTTATTTGACTATTTAACATCTATTAAGCCTTACATGCAGGAGGTTCAGAGTGGGAGGTTGACTGTGCATTTTAGTATCTTGAGCAAGATCTTCAGGAAAAATTAGGTAGTTTTCCTGAAATTAAGGATGTAAATTAACTGACAAAGCCACAGAAGTCTCCTGAGTTGACCATTTCACATGTTATATGAAGCACACTACTGATCTGGAAACTTCTGAGTTTCCAAGAGACTGTTTCTATTATTAATGTAATTACAATGATCTGACTCTGAACTAGAGGACACAGGCACAGCTGAGAAGTAGGGGAAATCTACAGGAGAAAGAAAAAGTGGAAAATGCCTTATTTTCTTCAGTAGCTACATATGACCAACCTCTGCAAAGATCCCGTGGCACACCCAGTTTGGTTTTGCTTTGTTTTAATTCTTTCGAGAGCGAGAATGAGCCCCAGGTTGGACAGCAAGGAAATGAAAATGCAGCTAGCAGTAGGTGGTGGGTTTGATGAGGACGGCCGAGGCTCTGCAGTTCCCCTGGCACAGGTTGCCCCATGTCATGCCCCCTTTGAAGTTCAGACGCACAGAGTAACATGCTGAGTACCACCACCTGCCCCTGGAGCTGGTGGCACAGCTCCCACTAGAAGTGTCCTGATCCCCATCTTTAGCAGAGAACTTCATGTCGTGCATGGTGGGGGTGCCCTTGGAGGCCATGGCGTCTTCTGCTGTTCCTGAGTGCGCTCCCAGCCTCAGCTGGTAGCCCTGGGACTCATCATCCAGGCTGAACAAGTTGTAGTCTGCAAACTTCATGTTATTTGAAGCATCCCAGATGGCAAACCTGACCTGGTAGACCTTCTGCCTGGTGATGTGGTGGATGTACTCGGCGCCCAGCCAAACTCAGTGTGCATGTTCCCACAGCTGTACTTGTAGGTGCTCCAAGACTCGTCCCAGGAGATCAGCGAGCTCTGATGGTTCCTCTGGATGACGGTCCAGCCCCCGTCTGCCCCACTCATCTCGCAGTACACCATGATGGGGTGCAGTCCTGTGGGCTGGATGATGTAGATGCCACTGGGGCTGCTAGCAGGGACCTCGCTGCAGTCCTTGGGCCAGCCTGGGCCAGGACAGAGGAGGATTGAACAAGTCCAAGGCACAGACCTGTGGCTGGTTCTGCAAGACCAAGACCTTACCAAGCCCTGCCTGCCCAAGGAGCACAGATTAGGCAAACCCCATCCTCACCTGAGCACACAATGCCCACGTGTTCGTCGTGCCCACAGTTGTGCTTTCCCCATGCCCACAATGAGCACTCACTGAGGAGCCTCTCCATCCCACTACATTTAATGTTGTCCCAGTGAGATAGTCCCAGATCCTCTCCCAAACTAAACACTGCCCAGGGCTGATACTGTGTTCCCCCAGCCAAGCTGCCTACACACCACAGAGGCATCTGTTGTGTTCCAGGAGTCATCACACACGATTCCCAACATGTTGCTCTACCAAACCTCTATCTGTCCCAAGCACTGGTTGGAGCCATTCACCAATCCTGCAAGTCCTCGGAGAAAAAGGCCTCAAGGAGCTGTCAGTGTGCGGACACAGACACCACGAACAGGCTTGAGCAGAGGCAGGTCTGAACACAGCTTTAGAAAGGCAGAGTCAGCACCAGATTGAGTGTCACAAGAGCGGTTCAAGGAGGGATTTAACAGGAGTTAAATTAAAAATGTTAGCCAAGTTCTCTATCCTTTTTTTCTCCCTTATATCCATGTGAGCATTGTGATAAGCTTTTGTACTTACCTTCCTGGTGTTGTCAACATCTGCACATCATTGTGCTCTACCTGCACCTGGCCAGGTTTGTGATGTCACCCCTTGGCACAGAAAGCACAAGGTCACTGCAGGGACACAGGGATGAAACACAAGGACATTTGAGTTTGCCAGTATTAGTGGTAAAATCCAGTTCTCCAGATGAATCCTTGTTATTCCAAACCCAAGGATGGAAAAAATAAGATGATACAGATGTCCTCCCATCATCCCGGAGATGTCTTCCAAATAGGCACTTCTAACTCCCTTTTACTTTCAAACCAGTGAGTTCTTCATATGCACTCATGGCAAGTAAACCCCACAGCAACGTGGATGCCAGGACTCATCAGTTCAGCAGAACAGCATTTGCTTTGCAGTACTGCAACACTCGACAACAGCATCCTCCTCCCTCTGCCCATAGCTTGGAAATATTTTGAGGTCAAGGCTACTTGTCTCATGAAATACCTTCCCATGTGTTAGGCAGCAAAATGACTTTTCTTCCTCCCCTGTCCTAATAATTTGTCTTTGGCTACAGGCTTGGCAGGTCTCAGACAGCCCCAATGACAGCAATTACTGCCCTTTCCAGTTTCCCACACCACAGGGAAGAGCCTGCAGGTCCTCTCTAAACTTTCCTCAGGAGGAATTCAGCAGTGTCATGGTCCAGCCCCATGGCCCTGCAGCAGCAAGAAGTGATGGGTAGCCTAGGAGAGGCTCTAGTCCCTGGGGAACCTGAAACAATTCTTCAGCAGCAACACGGACACCATGCCAGGAGGAGGCACCATGTCCCTCAGCTGGGGTCACCAAGCTTCTCCAAAAAGGGAAAACTGATGGAATAGCAGCTTGACATTGTTTCCCCTTGGCCAGCACTGAATGCTGCAGGGAGAGCTGTGGGATTGGGCCCTTGGATGGGTGTCTCTGGCTTCTCCCAATTCCCCAGTCACAGAAACACAGCACATGTGAAGGAGCTTCCCTGCCCATTCCCCAGCCTAAAAAAAATGCTGGTTTTAGGCCAGAGCAATTTCTTACCATGTAGAGGACAGCAAAGAGAGGGGAGAGGACCTTTTCCCAAAGGTATCCTTGGGTACCAAAGGAAAGGTGGTCTGGTCAGATGCAAAGGCCACCTCTAGGCTCAGAAGTGCCCACAGCATCCTACTTTTTGCCCATATGGGTACAAAGGAGCTCCCAGCAAATGGAAGATGCCCCATGGTTGTGACTGACCCAAGGTAGGATTTCCCCTTGAAGACACATAACTGCAAGCAGGTATTTCCTACCAGGAATTTGGGAGGATTGGAGTTGAGCTGTTGAGTAGGGTTTAGCTGTTGCACACTCTTGGTGCAGCTGCCTGTGCTGCAGTGCCAGTCCCAAACCTTTGACTCAGGAGCTACCAAAATGTGCTAACAGGGATGGCATTACTAGCTCTGATAGTGAAACTGTGACCGAAAATATATAAGGATGTGTATTTACATCTGCGATGGCCATGTACTGCCCGAGCAAGACCACCAGCCCAAAAACATGCTTCAGGCTCAAGGTATGGAGTAAAGCCAGAGCCCTTTGGTCCAGTTCAAATGCTCACTGATGTTGGAAAGGAACAAGATTCCATGTGGCATCTAGATTAACTCCAGGCTGGAGCAGGAGAGCTGGACAGTGCTCACTGCCTCACTGGAAGAGGGTCAGTGATGCTGGGGATGGATGTTTGGGGACATTCCCTGGAAGCCTGTTGTTCTCCCACCCCTGAGAGCTCCTCGGGTGCTGCTCTGCCCACCCCACCAGGATCCTGCCTGCCTGGCAGGGACAAAATGTCACCTCAGCGCCAGGCAGGCAGCCAGTTCCACTGGATGTGATTGACTGAAATCAGTCAGGGAAAACAGTCACAGAAATTTTATCACAGTCTCCTTGGAATATATCAAAGCAGCATCAAGCTTCTATTAGGATAAGTACCATAAGCTGTCCTGCACAGAGGAGCAGTAATGGGATATGGCTTTATGCAGGAGATAGTTTGATGTATCTGGGCCACTGCTAACTAAATCCTCCCTGAAGTCCCCTCTCTGTGGCTCTCCCAGCTCCTCCAGGATTAATCAGCTCTCTCCTTTTTCTCTGAAAGACACAAGGCAATAGGCTGCTTGCAGCTCCAAATGCAAAGCCCTGCAGGAGCTCCCCCCTGGGGAGCATCAGTGGGCACAGCAGGGTGGCAGCCTCGGCCACCCACCCACAGCTGTGTCCTGCTCCCAAGTCCTGTGTTATTTATGGAAGCTCTTGCCAGCACGATGCCCAGACAGCTGGCACCAAGTCTAGCATTCTGTGGTCCAGCAGGCACTGGGGTGAGGGCAATCCCTGATTTTGGATCCTGGCAGCTACCTGGCATGAGAGGAGAGGCATGTTATGACCCACATGGCCAAAGTCACATTTATGATCAAACCGACCTTGGAGCACTTGGGGCAGAGTTGGCTTCTGCTGGTTCACTAGCCCAGAGGAGCACTATGGGGTAACTGGGAAGTCTGGTCTGCCATGGGAAGGATGGGGGAACTGAGAAATTGCTTTAAGGTGTAGGAACACATGAGAAACAGTTTTCAAGCGCAGATCCCAAGAACAGCTGACAGATGAGCAGGACACTGTGCCCAGAGATTGGGCACACTGACTCCCTCCTGTGTCAGTACGGAGAGAGTCAGTGAGGCAGAGAAGGGCTTTGCAAACCACCAGGCCAAAGACCTCCAAGTATGTTTGGAAGCTGCTGGGAACATCATCAACGCAGCACTTCCTCAGGTGCCCTCAGGCCAGGCAAACTGGGACAGGAGCCAGACAAGCAGCAGGGCCAGCCTGGACAGATCCACGTGTCACCTCTCCCACCACTCACCAGCTCCTCACTCCTCTGGATCACCAACTCCTTGATCTCGCTCTCTAAACATGCATGTACCAGACTTGCAATCTGCTTTTGTCTCTGAAGAGGGAAAATCTGAGAACATCCCCAGGGACGCAGCTCTCCTACCTGGATTCAACTCATACGCTCAGATAAATCCCCTTAGTTCCACCAGGGTTTAACAGGAGTGGAAAGTTATTTCAAGTGAGTCCAAATGCTTCTATTTCCTCTATGTACACCTTTCAACTTTAGAACAGCTCTTTTAAGCGCCAGTTCTTCTTAACCAGCTTTTAGCCAGTGCCAGGCATCAAAGGAAGGACTGTCCAGCCAGGAGAGCAGGCCACCTTTCCGTCTGTAGTTTGCAAAAGCATAATGAGATAACAAATTAAGTTTTCAACTAATGTGAATATTTCATGCTGGAAGCGTTTTTCTATAGCATCAAGTCTGAGGAAGGTCTTGGGTATGTGTCTGCACATGGGTTTATCTCTCTGCTCATACTCAGATGGCATCTGACAGCTGTGATATAAAGGCACAGGTCTTCTTTATTCACAAAGAAGTACTTGGAAAGAAGTTCTTAAGGCTGCAAACATTTGAAGAACAACAAAGTTTTCCATCCTTAAACAGAAGTGACCAAGAAATAACTGACAACTTCAGTTCAGCATTATAAAGCCATAAACATTTGCAAAGTTAAAGGATAAAGACCACAAAGCATATACTAAAGAACAGAATTTCAAGAGGGGAATTTTTAGATTTGCTTATGTGATTTTAAAGAGAAAAGATCTGAAGCAGCTTCATTCCCCAAAGGAGTTTATGGCTCTACAGCATGACTACAACCATCAGTTTCTGGAGTGCTGAACAGAGCATTGTGACAGCACTTTTCACTGTGGAGCTGTTTCTATGCTAAAAATAATCCTGAGAAGCTTGCTTTCTTGCTTTTAAGGTCGGACCTTTCCCTAGAAGATCCCTCACCCCAGGGATCTTTTTGTTTAAGATGGTCTTTCTGGTTGGCTCTCTTTGGGCCCAGCTGTCTCCAGATTTAGAAGCTCTGTTAAAGTATATCTAAGACCTGAAGCCTCTCTGCAGGTGCTCTCTGCAGCACCACTTCCCTAATACCAACACTAATGATCATCTTCTGAGTAGACCAGTAAAGGGAAGAATTTTGAAGCTGCAGCCCCAGATGGACACCTGGGAGCTGAGGCACATCAGCTTGTGCTCAGAGGTGACATTGACTGATGTATTTGTTTATGCCTTGTGGAGAGAGAACTGAGATGGGTTTAACAATGAATTCCCTTGATGGGTTGGACATTTTGCTTAGCAAACAGATAGTTTGCTATCATCCCAAGAGTGAAAGCCATTTTAAGTGCCTCCTGCTCTGTAATAGTAAAGCCAAGTTTGCAGTAACACAGATTTAGATCCTAAGTTCTTGCTGATTATCTCCAGTGACCTCTGTGAAGGGCTGAGTATTGCAGATGGCTCCAAGCAGCCTTCCAGCAGCTGGGCCCCTTCCTCAGCTCCACTGTTCCTCCTTCAAGCAGAAAAATGCCCCACTGAGAACATTACCTCCAAAAGACCAAAGACAAATGAGTGTGGAATAGGAGATGGAGAGAGGGGACAGCCCCTGAGCTGGGCTGGGAAGAGGCCAGAGAGCCCCACGCAAGGCAATGATGACTTGGGGAGGCTGGTGAAGGCAAGGGAGGATGGGAGGGAAAGGAAAAAAGCAGCTGAGGGCTGTAAATGAGGAGCAGGGGGTCCAGTGGTGGTTTCCATCATGCACTCCCTGCTGGAATGCTAAAGGCACCAGCCATGGTGGGGAAGCGGCAGCCAGTGGTAAGGCTTCGTGACAGTGGGCTCCATCCTCACAAGGATGCTTTCACTGGGCTGTGATTAAAGCTTTCACACCTGGAGGGGCCGAAGCTGCATGGACCTCACATCTCCAGCTCCTCTGTGGTGAGAACTCCTTGACAGTGACACCAACCCAGTGCGCCATCAATACGCACCCAGGAACACTTGCCTGCTGAGCAGAGACTGTTCTCAACAGCTCACCACCCCAGCTTTAGTATCTCCCAGAACAGGACAGATCACCAGACCCTGCAAATGTGGCCATTTCCCTCCCCAGCAGGGCCAAACAGGCAGCCCATGATGGGATTTTCCTCTTCAGCCAATCTCTGGTACACCTGGAGCATAGCTGCACACACTGTCCAAATGCAGGACTGCCATCTCCTGGGCACTGGGAGGCAATATGCAACAGCCTTGGAAAACTGTCCTGGAGTAACTCAGAGGTCTTGAGGCTGAGAAGCTGCTGTGATGGGCAGGTACTGCCCATGAAGAGAAACCCAACCTTTGGGTGCCCCAGCAGCTGCAGGGTCAATGAAAAGCTCTCTGCTCAGTGTGTAACCTGTGTCAGGAACTACACACAATTTCCCAGCCTGAAAAAGGAGCAGGGAACACCAGACCTTCACCAGTCCTGCACCAACACTGGAGGGTTGCCATGCCTCAGATCCCAATGGTTTTCCATGGAGGAACAGGCACATGGCTCCACAGTGGATGTGCAGGGACAGACAGCTCACCCGCCCATCCCTCCCTGTGGTCCTGCCTCTCTCAGCTTCCTGCCCTGCCTCTGGCTCCCCCAAGGCTGCTTCCTGCCCAAGGACTTGCCCTGTGCCTGCTGCCCCCCTCCCTGCATGCTGCCACTCCCCAGGATCAGATCCCTGATGTGTCCCCAGCATCGGAGCTCAGAGGGGCCATAGTCACTCAACACTGCCTTTCAGCTAAGCATGTTCTTCCCAAATTATACTGCTCCCCAGGTCTGTACCTGCTCCCCAAATTCTCCCTCAGTTCATTACACTCCAGTTTTCCTTCTCCTCCCCACTTTGCCCTGCAGCCCAGAGAGGCAGACATACACCACATAGAATTTCAGCTCAGGTACTCTAAGTTTAGGTACTCTAATTTCTGACAAAATAACACAGAATGAAGCCAAGCTCTATGTGAAGTACCACAAGAACCTGTTTCACTGGCTGTGAGCTGACTGTGCTTTCAAGCAACTCCTACAGCACCTTACAGGGGTAATGGGAACCCTCAACAACCATTCTTACACTCACTGATGCACTGATGGCATTAAATATCTGTTCTGGTACTAAAGAGAATCACAGAGGGATGGGATGGGATGGGCATGGGGATAGGGATGGGCCTCAGGGGGTAATCTGAGTGTCCATTTACCTGACACAGGGCATGGTTAGACTGGGTAGTGGAAAAAAATTCTTCCCTGTGAGAATGGTGAGGCCTTGGCACAGGTTGCCCAGAAAAGCTGTGGCTGCCCCATCCCTGGAAGTATCCAGGACAAGGTTGAATGGGACTTGGAGCAACTTGGTCTAGTGGAAGGCATCCCTGGAAAGCAGGGGTTGGAACAAAAGGATCTTTAATGTCCCTTCCAACCCAAACCATTCTGGGGTTCTATGATTCTAAGCTGTTTGCCAGGGCTGCTGCTTCTCATCCCAAAGCAGCCACAACAGGGCTGTAAAAAGCAGACCTAGTCTTCAGTGCCACGAACAGCAGAAACCCAGGATCCCTGGAACACATTTGCACATTAAACACAAATCTGCTTTTCCAATCCCTAGGAAAGAGGTATGAGGTCACAGCTCCTGCTCTGACTGCTTTAGGCAGGCAGTGCTCGAGCTGCTGCCCCTCTAACCCCCGGTAAACGTTCATGCCACAAAAACTCCCCACACAACATTTCCTTTAAAGAGAAATAAAACCATATACCCACAAAACCCAACCTACAACTCCCGAATTTTTGTCTTTCCTCCATTCCCACGGGGTGGCCGGGTCTCCCCCCCCCACTGCCCCTACAGTCCTCGGGCCCCGGCTCCCGCCTCCTCCTCCTCACCCGCCCCGGAGGCCGGCCCGCCAGAG
>VZRQ01011047.1:454184-500408 GCA_013397975.1 Machaerirhynchus nigripectus | reverse complement strand
AGGGTCCAGGCGGGAGGGGGAAGCGGGACGGCAGCTGTGCGGGTTGGAGCGGGCGGGGATCGGAGCTACCGGAGACCGTCAGAGTGGGCTGTGAGAGCGATTCACGCACTCCTGGAGCGGGTGCGGACACTGGAGTCCCGCGGGCCAGAAGGACACTGGCACTGGGGGCTTCCGCAGTCCTTAATTTCTAGACAATTAAATAGCGGCAGGAGCTCTCCCTATGTACATCCCAGGCTTTCATTCTGAGCGTATCTCTTCCTGGGCTGCTTTTGCATGAAAAACACTTTTTTTTTTTTTNTTTTTTTTCCTGCGTGTGACAGCCCTTGATCGCAGGAAGTGGCCGTGGGCCAGGCAGGTGACTGTCACGGAGCTGCGCGGCAGCAAAGCCACTGTCCGGGTCCCCAGCAGGGCTGAAGGGGCAGGACTTCGGCGCTGTAACCTGCTTCAGGAGGCTGGGTTGGTGTTTGTGTTATAAAGATCAGGATCTGAGTTGAGAACTAAGGAAGTGAAAGGGAGTGCATGCATATAGGAAGGAGGTCTTGGCAGTGTGGAAGACAAAGGGGTCTAGAACTTCCAAAGCCCCTGTGTTGAAGAGTCTTGTTCTGCAGTGAGCAGAACAGGCAGAGAAAGCCACTAGGAAGGATTAGGTGGCTTTTGAAGAGGAAATGCATCTCTTGAATGCAGATAGGCATTGTTAATGCACCCAGCCCAGTAAAACAAGGTTAGGTGGAGTGTTGGAGACTTGCTTTTTATCTGTGTTTCAAATTAAAACATTCAGTCTCTGACGCCAACCTGCTCTTTTGGTGTGTGCAAACTGAAAGTAGCTCAGTCATCCACCTGACCAGGCAGTTCTTTCTCTTTCCCTGTGAGGAGTGATCAGCTATCAAAAAGACAAGAATTTAAGCCTAAATACTACTTTTACAAAAGACGATGTGGCTTTAAGGGTCATCTGCCTTGTCGGAACAGCACAGGGGATTTCTGGGGCTCCTTCTGAGAGCACCATTTTGTTGGGTGGCTCTTGTGGATCTTGTGAGTAGGTGGAGGACATATTTCTGCAAACACTTGGGTGGTATTAAAATATAAGGGGAAAAAAAGATATTTTCTCATTATGAGAGGGGAGGGTGTTAGCTGTAGGATCAGAAGGAAAGAAGAAACCAAGGCAAGCACTGAGGTTCTGGAGAGATGCTCTTCTCTTGGAGGAAGTACTTCATGGGATGCTGTGGGAGGCAGCCTAGCATGTTCTAGAAAGTTCATCTTGGCAGACAGACGTCATGAAGCTAAAAAGAGAAACCAAGCAATGCTGGGTTTCTGTCTTGCCTTGTTGACTGTGTATAATATGTGCTAGGCCAAAAGTGGAACAGAAAATTGCAAATGAGCCAGTAAGCTGGAGGGAGATGTTACCCAAGGAACACTGGAGGGTTTTTTTGGTCACTTCTATGTATCCTACATAGTGTTGGGGAGGAGTGGCTCTGGAAGATGGGAAGGGCCTACTGAGAGTATGTGAGGAGGTACCTGAGTCTTCACCCAGTGTTACTTATGTCAAGACCTGGCAGAATATGTTCTCCTGAATTTTTTTCTGTCTTGGAAAATTACTGATCAGCTCTTCCCCTTAAGACTGTGCAGGTTCTTGTACTGCACAGCTACAAGTGAGGCATTTGAAAGACATCAAAAGTTCTTAAAGCTTTTTGTTGTCGTTACGATTTGCAGCTGCTGCAGATTGGGTCGCAGAAAAAATGTGGTGGTGTGCATGAGGAGAGATGTCTGCCCCTTAGGTGTGTGTTATGGAAGTGTCTGGCAGCAGTAGGAGTGGAATAAGCTGGTCAGCAGAGCTCAGGTGTTTATTTGGGTCTCTTTTTCCTTTGTAGTTTTATGGGGCTTCCTTTGACTGCCAAATCCTGCAAAAACCTAAGAGAAGCCCTGCTGTGTGGAGCCCTTTGCATCCTGGCAAAGCCTGGGGCCCTGCTAATCGTGTGGGTGTGCGGCTGGTGCATCACTGGGCAGCCAGAGATAGACTCATCCCTGCAGGAGTTCAGTGGGATCTGCTCTGAGCTACCTCAGGTGTTAGGAAAGTGCTTTGCACATGTACGGTCCTGTCACCAGTGCAGCTGGTGCTGAGCATTTGCAGTCTCCTAAATACCCTGTGTGTACCCTGGTGAACAGGTACAGCCCATGCTCAGCTGTGGGCATGTGGGTCTGCTGCAGCATGGTTTGGAAAACTGCTGCCGGACCAGGAGAGATGCTGGGTTCAGAGACCTCAGCCAGCCTGGGCTGTTCCAGCCAAAGCTTTCCCTTGGCTTACAGTGCGTGGTTTTGGGAAGCTGTATTGTCTCCTCTCAGGATAAAAGCCTGCTGTCTCTCTTTAGTTAATACTTCTGTATGGTATCAGTGCAGGGGAGAAGAGGGATTGGGCCGAGTTTGGCAGGTTTAAGACTGCTGCTCACATCCTCACATGTGATACTGGCCAGAAAAACGCTGCCTGGAAGGTGGCAGCACCAAGGCACTGTTGTGTCTCACTCTCCAATTGCAGAAGAACTTTGCCACACATCCAGGGAGTAGTACCTTATAAATGTACCCACCTTTCAGGGAAGTTTACCTTCCTGGCTAATACAAGTGCAAACAATTCAGATACAAGTAAAACTTTTTTGGAGTTGATACTAATGCTCTCCCAAAAATTACTAACCAAGGAAGAAGTAAACGTTTATCCCCTCAGCAGTTGTTTTGTGCAGTGGTTAGCTCGGTTACTTTTAAACATCTTTCTTTAAAAGGGTCCCTTGTTTCTACTGTAATTTTGTTTGTACTTTAATTTTGCTGCATTTCAGCATTAAGTAATCTGCAGTGGGATGCAGACAGATGTGATGTATTAACAGCTATGCAGTGGGTAGTCAGCTGTTTCATTTAATATACATGCTATTCATAGCTTTTTGAAGAATGTTCACAAGTAGCTGGTGTCCAAGGTTTTTTAATTTATTCCTGTGTTGGGAATTTTTGGCAATGGCAGCTCCAGCTGTGTAGAGAGATGGGTTGGTTATGGCATACCAGGGGCATGGTGACTTGCAGTCCTGGATCAGGATTGCTGAACAATCTGAAATTTCTTGGGTTTGTTTCCAGTCCGAGTGGAGAAGACAAACAGCGTATATGTAGTGGAAAGTTTGAGCTATAGTAAACTTTGCAAAAACATCCTCCTGCAATTTGGCTTTGTGCTGGCCCCAGGAATTCAAAGGAGGACCTGATCTGGAGGTTCTGGCAGAGCACAAAGGCAGGGTCAGCACTGTGGTAGAAGTCTGGAGCCCTGGGTAAGGAGTGTGTCCAGGGTCAGTGTTAGATGAGCTGACCAGCTGGACTTGGAATTAAATTGCATGGAAGAGGCAGATCTGAGCTGAACAGGGAATTGCCATATCTGTCATTTCTAAATTCCAGGCTGGTCTGAGAAATGTGAGTTCTGATACGGTGAGGTTACACCTGTTCTTATAGGTGTGTAGAAGGAGGGGAATACAGGGAAAAGTCTCTTGGATCTTCCTACTGATATGGGATATGATGTTAGGGGAAAAAATGTGTCATTCAATTATGTTTCAACTGGAGATCAGCATTTATTTGCTCTCCTTGCTGGAGGAAAGGAATCTCTTCACAGGTCTAGATAGGAGAAAGTTGATAAATGTCAGAGGGAAGTGGACCTTAATTTTATTTTCCAGCTGTATATTCAATGTTTGATTGTAGTTAGACCACAATTTCTCCTCTTAACTTCCCATTGGAAGGCGTATGGCAACTTGATCACGGGGCAATTGGTGTGGATTTCCACCACACTGATAATCGTGCCTGTACATCTTCTGTCCATAGGGAGTGTGAAGTAGCTGCTCTTTGTTTACCCTAACCAATAATTACCGCTCAGGTGGAGCAAGGAGACCAGCCAAAGAGGCTCACAGCAGAGTGGCTAATCCTAAAAGTGTATCTTTCCTTTAGTACTCATATTGTGGCTGCTGTAAGTTCTGCATGTCTAGGTGGTGTCCAGAGATGCACAGAAGGAAACCAAGGGGAAAATGCAGAGGGATTGCTGGAAAATGCAGAGGGATTGCTGGATGAAGCTGGAGATGACTGCCGCTCCTGCATTTAAGCTCCTGTCTGCTGTGAGGATTGGATTTGGTTTTGATGCTGCTCTTTGTGGGAAAGGCACAGGAATAAGTAGTATTATGGTTGCAACTTAATCATCATTACAGTGATTAATTGAATCATAGAATCTCAGAATGGTTTGGGTTGGAAGGGACCTTAAAGCTCATTTCGGTCCACTGCCTGCCATGGACAGGGACACCTTTCACTAGACCAGGTTGCTCCAAGACCTGTCCAACCTGGCTCCAGGGATGGGGCAGCTGCAGCTATTCTGGGCAACCTGTGCCAGTCCCAAGTTGCTGTAAATTCAAAGAGGATTCCTGGTTTCTTGTTTGATTTTATTTTTTACGTATTTTTTCTCTCCTAGCTCAGCATCCTACAGCAGGCATCACAGCGACACTCCTGGGCTGGTTAGTGTGGCTTTGCAGATGAGCTCCTTGTGAGCTGTGTTTTTTCCTTGCCTCTGCTCCACCACAGTGATCACACTTCCTGCCCCATAGCACCTCTTGTTTCTGTGGAAAATGTAGCATCTTTTAAACCCCAAAGAGGGTAAGAATGGGCCAGCGAGCTTGAATCATAGTGGGGTGATGACTTGTCGGATCTGTTCTTTCTGCTGAGGAGTGGGAGACTCCACAAGTAGGATGAGCTGGAAGACAATGGGATTTCTGCTGGATTTTGCAATGTGCTCCAGGAAAAGGGAGTACTGTGGCAGACTCCACAGACTCTTCTGGAGTTGGCTCTGTTCCTGGTTAATATCCTTGCATAGTGCCCCTTGCTGTGGCTGCAAGTTACCTGTACATCAACACCCGTAATGCAGCTGCTGTACGTCATCGTGCTTTACCTTGGGGCTGTGAGGAAGCATCTAAGGAAATTTGCTTTGCTGGAGTTGTAATTCCCAATAGGAATCTTTAAAAAGGAAAAAAAGAGGTTGGTCGCACTAAAATGTTCTTAAAAGACAAAACACGTGTGAGACACGCTGAGCGCTTTGCTGTGGCTTGTGGCTCTGCCTGTGCGAGAGTGTAGAGCAATCTGCTGTTCCCACGAGGCTCTGGGAATCGCTGCTGGTGCGGCAGTGGGCTAAGCTGTGGCAGTACCCAGTGTGCCTTATGCTTCATGCTGGCTTTGCCACTGTAGAGCATATGCAGGAGGAGCAAAAGGTGCTTTTCTTGCTTCTCTTAGAATTTCTCCTCTTAACTTCCCGTTGGAAGGCATATGGCAACTTGATCACGGGGCAATTGGTGTGGATTTCCACCACACTGATAATCGTGCCTGTACATCTTCTGTCCATAGGGAGTGTGAAGTAGCTGCTCTTTGTTTACCCTAACCAATAATTACCACTCAGGTGGAGCAGGGAGACCAGCCAAAGAGGCTCGCAGCACAGTGGCTAATCCTGTCGTTCCTAATGCTCTCTGCACCCTTGTGACTTGCCCAGGTACCCTTTAATCATGTAATTCCACCTGGAATAACATAACCTTGAGGCAGGTTGTGATACAGGAGTGTCAGCACCTGAAGGGGGCCAACAAGAAAGACAGAGAGGGACTTTTTACAAGAGCATGAAGTGACAGAACAAGTGGGAATGGACTCAAAAGAGTAGGTTTGGATTAGATCTTAGGAAGAAGTTCTTTGCTGTGAGGAGGGTGAGCCCCTGGCACCGGTCTAGAGAAGTTGTGGGAGTGTCCAAGGCCGAGTTGGACAGGGCTTGGAGCAACCTAGTCTAGTCCCTGCCCATGATGGGGAGGGCTGGAACAAGATGGACTTTACGTCCTTTCTGACCCAAACCGTTCTGGGATTCTATGAATCAGGTGATGTAGTTGGTGAGAGAGATCCTCATGTTGGAATGCAGAAGGCTGTTCTTTTTGGAAACCAAAGGCAAAAATGGGGTTTTTAGGAGTTTCAGTTTCAAACGGTTTAGGTTTTTTTCTTCAAAAGATATGGGGTAATGGGTAGCCTGGTAATTTGCATCTGGATTTTGTAACACCACCATAAGGCATTGGTAGTAGCAGCGCCACAACAGTTATTGTCAGGGATTTAGTAGCAATCTATGCTGTACGTCCTGCATGTGCCTGTGACATTGATTGTGCTGCGTTCCGATGTATCAGACTGGAAAAGCTGGAAAGTAAGTTAGCAGTGCTGTGAAACCCTCAGCCATCTGTGTTCCCCTTGTGCAGTGCAGCTGAGCTATTGGTGGTGTGGAACCTTCTGTGCCAGGATGAGCAGGACAGGCATTTTGGCCTCAGAAAGCACCAGCACTCTGGATTTAGCACAGCATCCTCATTGTAGTCATAGGGTCAGGCCGTAGTGAGGCTCTCCTTAGCCTTTGTACACTCCAGTCGTAAGAGTTTAATTAAATATTGCTGGTTTTTGCTATGGTGATTGTACTCTCCACTGCATAAATCCTGTTTTCCTGAGTTGCCACTCGTACAGAGAGTACGAAGCACGTTTAGAGCGATACAGCGAGCGGATCTGGACATGCAAGAGCACAGGAAGCAGCCAGCTGACACACAAAGAGGCTTGGGAGGAGGAGCAGGAGGTTGCTGAGCTGTAAGTACCAGTGGAGACATGGGTATGTGCCTATCTTTAGGTGCTGGGGCATAAGAGTGGGCTTGGGAATGTGTGTGGCTAGTTTGTGAGGTGAGGTAAGGAGCTGTAAGGAGATCAGGAGATTCTGGAGTTGAAAGCAAATTAAGTCCAAATTTTATGCCATCTCTAATGCAGTTGTTTTTATTTAGTGCTGTATCTTGGTATTACTTGAACCAAAATAGTTCAGCGTATGGCACTTGGCATATTTTAAATGGGATTTGTTGATCCCTTGAGTAATGGGATTATTTCTGAGGGAATAGTAACAAATCTTGAACAGTCTAAAGTAAAAATAAAGTAAAAAGAGTCTGTTGAAGTGTTTGAGATCAGCCAGGTCCACACCTACAATTATTTTCTCTAGATCTGCATTAGAGTTGTTGCACTAAATAAAGAAAAAGTTGTAGTGAGATTTTGGGGAATCTGCTCTGCTTGAAATGACAAGAGTCCTTGCTCTGTGCAGATCGTGTTCCTCTGGGCTGCTGGGGCCCTGACCTCCTCCTCTAGCCCACAGGAATCCTTGGATAAGATCCAGCATGGCCCTTGTCATAGAAGTGAATTTTCTGTAAAGGTGCAAGTCCTTGTCTCAACCAACACATACAGTTTACTGTGTGATTACTAAATTGTAGGAATTACACCAAACAGGTGACATACCTTCTCCATTCTGTCAACTGGTGACTTGACTTGAATTTCTGTGACTTTTTCCCCTGGATTTATACTACAGAGAGTGTCAGCAGTACCACCTAAGAGGTTGAATTTTCTGCTGCCTCTCTTCACATTTCTGATCCATTGGTAAAGAGTTCACAGCCTTCTCCTGAGGAGAAAATCACCATCATTTGTGGTTAATCACAACCTTAAAGTCAACAAATAAGAAACCCATTTGCTAATAGTCCAGGGAAAGATTCTGTGAAATGAGATTTTGGTCTTGTCTCTTTGAAACAGGATGAAAAGCTTCCCAGGTAGTTTGTCTGCTTTAATACCTGACACTAAGCTTGATAAAAAAGTTCATTTAGACAGGTTGCTAAAGGGATAAATTTGCTTATGGCAGTTGTAACACAGTACATATAGCTGAGGGTTCTCAGCCACAGATCCAGGAATCTGGGAAGCTGAAAGTGCTTTGGAAAAGTGGAGTATTTTGTTCCTCCTTACGGTAACTTGAAATGGACTTTACCTTTTAGCCAGGAGGCTTTGTGCAACATATTTCTTAGTACCCCTGTCAGCTACCTGACGTCAGCTTTTAGAAGGGAAAGATCGGAAGTAAATTTGTCACAGTCCTTTCTCTTCTTTGAATGAAAAAGTTTGAAGATCATGACGTGGTGAAACACACAAGATATTTTTCTCTGGTGAGATAATTTGATTGTGTAAACCTGCCCCAGTCTTTACTGCACTTGGCAGTCTGTTGGGGGAGAAGGAAATGCTAAATCTTCATCAGAATCGTGGTGTTATTGGAAACAAACATTTTAAAGGAACAAGCCCCAGGATAATTGCATCATCTTGATCTATACTTAATATCTAATAGAGAAGCAGTAATAACCATCATGAAAGGGTTCACACTCAGTGCTGCTCTTCCTGAATGTTTACAGTGTTCCTCCGTCCAACCAGGACAATTGGGATTTTCATGCCAGCTAACACCTGGGGGAGTGCTGGGGGAAGGGAGGGCAGCAAAAAGCACAATTGGGATTTTCATGCCAGCTAACACCTGGGGGAGTGCTGGGGGAAGGGAGGGCAGCAAAAAGCCCTTGGATGTTTGCATGCTGATGGGGCATCTGCCTCAAAGATTGTCCTGGCTGTTAACAGGAATTCCTGGAATTGGGAAATGGGAGGGTACTTTGCATTTGGGCTTTCAGTCCCTGAATAATGAAAATTTCTGTGCTTCCTCAGCTTAAAGGAAGAGTTCCCGATCTGGTATGAAAAACCTGTCCTGGAAATTGTCCACCACAACACTGTGTCATTGGAAAAGTTGGTAGATGCAGCTTGGTTGGAGATCATGACCAAATTTGCAGTGGGAGAAGAGTGTGACTTTGAGGTAAGGATATGTTTTCCATTTTATCCCGTGCTTCTGCACAGGGCTAATTCCAGATAGCTAAAGGTAGGAGATGGGAAGAATATGTTGGCCAGTCAAGTTATTAGAAGGATGTGAAAATTTATTCTCTATAGAATCGCAGTGATTGCACCTGCTTTTGGATGTAAAATGGTTCTGTAAGCCATAGTTCTGGTGGAAGGTGTCCCTGTCCATGGCAGGGATTTGGAACTGGATTATCTTTAAGGGCCCTCCAACTCAAACCATTCCAGGATCCTGGAATAGTAGCAAGAGAAAAATGGCTGATCTGTGTGTGTGCATGGGAAATAGATAGAATTGTTACACTGCTTAAATATGTGATGACCTGTGTATATATAAATACATTATTATCATCTGTCATAATCTTTTCACCTGACAAATTGCAGTAGTCTGAAACAAATGGAGCTTGAAGTCAAAGCTTAAAAATCTCTAAGAAGGCTCTAATGATTTGAAAATTCCCTCCAAAACTGGGAATGTTGATGAAAACTCAAACTTTTTAAAAAGAAGGAGGAGTTAGTGTTAGAGCAATGTTTAGGGCATAGTCTGTAAACTGGGGTTGCTGAGAACACACTTGGACCTTGTGCACATACTGTGTCCTTAGGCTGAGGAAGCAGCATTGGAAAACGCTGTGGGTTGAGAGTTTTGCTTTTAGGTCATCTTAGCTGGTATTTTTCCCTTCCTCATAGTGCTAAAGCCCATTAGCTCACCTGTCTTGTTCAGGTTCAATCTTCACCAGTATTTCCGTGCAGGTTGGTAAGGAGAAAATGTTGCCTGTAAAAGTTGTGAAAATACATCCACTGGAGAAAGCTGACGAAGAGGCCTCGGAAAAGAAATCTGATGAAGCCTGTGATTCTCCGTCCAGTGACAAGGAGAACTCCAGCCAGGCAGCCCAGGACAACCAGAAGGAAGCTATGCTGAAGGAGGATGACAACAGGAGGGATAGTATGAGTGAGTAGTGAGCAGCATGGCAGTAGGTAGCACCTGGCAGTGAGTGCTGGAGTTTAGGTACATCTCGGGGCTGGGCTGTGAATGTTTAAACAGTGTTGTGTGGTAAAAATCCAGAAGTCGTCCTTGTTAGTGGTGAATTTCTGGGGCATCACTGCTGTTGGCTTTCAGCTGTTCTTGCCTGTTCTAAAGCAGAAAATGTGCTGTCATTCTAAGCTGTAATACCAAAAGCAGTGCATGAAATGTATAAACTTCTAAAGAAAAACAAATGTATTTAAAAAAAAAAAATGAGGGGAACAGGAAAGGTTCATCTGCTGCAATGTTCATCCTCAGAAGAAACCTCCCTAGTTCTAAAATGTGTTCTTTTGGAGTCAGAGATGAGCTCTAATTCTCTTTGTTCCTGGTTGTTACAAAAAATAAGAGTGTTTTTTTCATTTTTAGTTTATTCTCTTTCCAATTTTCATATGTCAAGACAATTTTTTTTTCGTAAGAGTTCAAAATAAAGCATCCTTTGAAACCTTGTTCCCCTTTCACATGTTCCTCCTTGCTGCAGAGCTAAGTAGTGGTGTACAAGGCTTTTCTTGACTCTGAGAAGGTATTGTTGAAAGAAAAAAAAAACAAACAAAAAAACCCAAATGCAATAAGTTTGTCCTGTGCAACTTCTTAAAATGGAATTATAAGATTCTTTAAAACAGATTACAAAACGTGTTTTCAAACAAACCAACCCCAATCCCACAACATAATTCTAACCTGGAGAGCTTTATTTTAAAGTCTCATAAATGAATAAACTGTTGGCATTTGTAAATAGTGACTCCAGCATACGGGGAAGTGTGTGTAATCTCCACTGATGTGGGGAAGAGGAAACTTTGAAAATAGCCCAGCAAGAAAGTAATAAAGTCAGGAGTGGAAAAGAAGTTCTACCAAGGTCTAGTCCTGAGCTTAATGATTGTCAGCTCTTTCTGATGGGTACTGGGTAAAGCTATGAGCTGTTCTGATTTCACTGCAGTGCTCTGTATAATCAGGAAGCAAAAAAAAGGTGTTTCAGAAACAATCTGGCCTTATACACATCATTTGAAACAGCAGTTGTGCTTGGAGAGGGGCTAATGATGCTTAATTTATTTATACATGTATTTTTTATTGAGTGGTGGTTCTCTCGAGATGCCCCGCATAAGAGGCATGGGATGTACCTTTTAATTCAAATATGCTCAATGACCGAATTACAGCAGCAATTTTGGATCTGGATGTTGAAAAAAGATTTACAGTGATCCTTTGTGCATTGGTGTGCAGTATTCCAGCAGCTGTGGGCATTGCCAGTGCAGCACTCCAAGGTTGGATACTGTAGGAATGAGGGTTCCTGCTCCTGTTTCAGTCTCTGACTCAGTTGCTTCTGGTCTGTGTGTAGTCAGCTTTGTAAGCTGGGACTGTTCTGCCCTCTCTGGAAAAGATGAACCTCCACATTTTCCAACTCAAGATGCTGGCAGAATCATAACCTAAGCAGTAAACACTCATTCCTTTAACTCTTCTCCTTGTACATATGCTGTTACTAAAAGTATATTTTATTGCTAATGCTTTTATATTCTGCGTTGTAACAGAACGTAGGCTCACAGTGACATGATTGAAATAAACTATTCCAGAATGTGTTAATATAGTTATGTAGCATTTCTTACAGTTACACAGCAGACTACAGAAGTAGGAAATGCTGACTTGCATCCACAAAGGCTGGGGGTTCCCAGCCACACTGACTTTTTCTCTCTAATAATGTTCACGTGGCCATGTGATGTGGGTTGAAGTCACTACACTAGAGTGAGTAATTGGAAGGAGGAACAAGCTCTGTATAACTATGATGTAAGAGCTGTGTGTGCCTGTGCTCACACGAGGGGGCAGAGCAGACCTTGGCAGTTTTGTTAATACTTTGTCAAACTTGCTGGTTTTGTTGGAGGAGAAATAGGGCAGAGGAAGATAGTTTCAGTCTCTCTGCTTAGGAGTCTACTCTCCTTCAGAAGCTAAAAATAAGGCTTTATATCAACTTTCTTGCATCCTTTGTGCAGTCTGAAGTGACTTTATATTTTTGGTTGCTTAGGGAATGAACTCTGGAGAATCTGCAGGAGCAAGAGGAAAGGCTAGATTGTCCTAAAAATTGATGGTGAACTGCTGAAGGCAGGTTCTGTAGCTTGAACTGGACTTGGAACCAGTACTGCTCTGGAAAACCCAAAATAAAGTGAACACAGGAGACAACACAGTATAGATGCTTTAGAAACACAGAACCAGCTGTGTTAGAAGGGGTCTTAAAGATCCTCTCATTCCAGCCCCCCTGCCATGGACGGGGACACCTTTCAGTAGACCATTTTCCTAAGAGCTCCATCTACCTGGCTTTGAACGCTTCCAGGAATAAATGTATGTTTTATTATAATACAATGCAATAACAAATGAAGTTGGCTTTTAAAAATTATCTTTAGGATGGAATGGGTAGTAATTTTCTTCTTCCTCACCCAAGTATCCGGGTGCTGTTGCATGGAATTCCATGTAGTCATCCCTATTTATGGAATCTAGAAAATAAACCACAGAAGAGGTCATTTGGCTTTATACCATGTTAGCTATAATGGTGCTGGAGCTTCAATGCTCTATTATGTGATGCTGAGATCTATATATTTAAGTTTTATTTATGTTTAACATCTACTTGTATTCTCTGTATATTTAGTAGATAATTACTCTCATCCCTCATGCTTGCTTTATTGTTTTCTTTGAAGTCTAGGAAGAAATTCTTCCCTGTGAGAGTGATGAGGCCCTGGCACAGGTTGCCCAGGGTAGCTGTGGCTGCTCCATCCCTGAAAGTGTTAAGGCCAGGTTGGACAGCGCTTGTAGTGCGCTGGTCTAATGGAGGTGTCTCTGGTCTAGTGAAGGGGGTGAGGTGAGATGAGCTTTAAGGTCCCTTCCAACTCAGACTATTCCACAATTCTATGGTAACCACAAACATAAAAACATTTGGAGATTGCTTTCTTCTTAAGACAGAACTGAGTCAGTGATTCCTGCCATGGAATTATTTCAAAGAAGGCATGGCAGAGGCAGCCAGGGCTGTTGGCAGGAGTTCCCTAAGCAGGTTTACTGGTTGGGTTATGGAACCTGTCTCCCCTTCATAAATCTTATTGATATTTTCTACCTTTGCATAGGTGGTTGCAGCTTACTGTCTACATAGAGATGGGTTTAAATGAAGATGGTCCTTTGTACTCCTTGAAGATAGGTGTTACCTCCTTAGTTGCATGCATACCTTAGAGCTGGTCAGGGCCTTCATTCCCAGCCTGTATCTTCAGGCTATTTCTAAAACCCAGTGTGGGTTATTTTCCTAATGTTCTACTTTAACCAAATAGCGAGAAGTAGGGTGCTCAGTCCAGGGATGGTCTGGATTTTTGAACCTTTCTTCGGGTTTTTTTTTGCTGTAACAATAAGACAGTGTCTCACCTTCCTTTATCAGATGATCGAGCACGTAGGTCTCCTCGGAAGCTTCCCACTTCATTGAAAAAGGAAGAAAGGAAGTGGGTTCCGCCTAAATTCCTGCCACACAAATATGATGTCAAACTGAAAAATGAAGATAAGGTGAGTTGTCTGCTTAAGTCCTTTCTCTTATAGCATGAATATGCAAGTTTAATTAATCACTGTCAGTGATTATACAGCACAATGTAGTACTTTCTGCTGGAGTCATGACATAGGATGCAGGATAGTTGTCTGAGGCTGAGCAGCCTGGCTGTTTCTATCTGTTACTAGGTTTTGTGCATGGAAACACTTGGTACCACACACACTGAGTCACAGAGCTTTCGTGTGGTTGCTGTTAAGTGCCTCATCTCTGGTCATGCAGTTAATGAGACCAGTGAAATCATGAGAGGCAGTTGTTGCTGTTGTCCTGACTGAGCTGCTCTAAGTTGAAAGTGGCAGTGCTTTGGGAAGCTCCGCGTAGCTGCAGCACTGCTCTGTGCTTTTTGTCTGCTCTTTGCTAATTTGACAGGCGAGGCGGTGCTGACCTTAATGAGTACCGTGTGCAGAGCTGCTCCTCTGGCCTCACGAAAAAAATCCAGCATGAAAACGTAAAAGCATTGAAGTCAGTAGCAAGCACAAGCTGGAGGAAGGTCAGAGATAAAACAGTGGGTTTTGGCAAAAAATCTTAATCATAAACTCATGGTTTTTACTGTTTTGACTATCTGATTGTCCTACCAATCTCAGTGTGCCTCAGTTCTGCAAGTTCTGTTTGGTTTGAGTCTTTCCAAGAGAGCTTTGAAAGAGTGAAGAGCTTTTGGGCATGAAGCAGTACAACAATCCTGGTTCCTTTTGGCCATAGGATCTGTATTTATAATGTGGGTGGAAGTTAATCATTAACAGTGTGTCTGTTTGTTATCTCCAAGATCATCAGCAATGTTCCAGCAGATAGCTTAGTCCGTACAGAGCGTCCTCCCAACAAGGAGATCCTGAGGTACTTCATCCGTCACAACGCGCTACGTGCTGGCACGTGTGAGAACGCCCCGTGGGTCGTGGAGGATGAGTTAGTGAAGAAATACTCTCTCCCCAGTAAATTCAGTGACTTCTTGCTTGACCCACATAAGGTAAGAATTCCTGTAAGTACCTGCTTTGCTTTCCCACCCATTCCTTGGGTCTTGGCAGAGACCTCAGTGTGCTGGTTGGGTTTTAAAATCACAAAATCATTAGGGCTGGAAAAGCCCCCAAAGATCATCAAGCCTAACTATTACCCAGCACCACCAAGGTCACCAGTAAACCATGTCCCCAAGTGTCACTTCCACATATCTGTTAAATCCAGAGAGAAGCAGAACAGGAAGACGTACTCTTTTGAAGGTTGACCTTTTGAGAGGTGACATGGCTTGAATGTCTGAAACAGTGGTCTGCTCTGAAAATTTGAGATGCAACTGCCTTTAAGTTTTTCCAGTAGTTTGCTTTGCTTGTCTACAAGTAAAGACATGATTTCCTGGTGTAACAGAAATGGGAGAGATACAGTCCTTATATGGTAATGTCAGGTGTTGGGCCCAAGATCTGGATGGGTGTGACTTCATGAAGCCTGGTTCGTGTACAGGGCTGCATTGAGTGATGCCAGATACTACAAATTTACTACTGAATACATACGTAGCAGGAATGGCTTCTTCCAGCCCTTTGTGCTAACCAGCCAAATATAATATTAACCAACTAAATGCCATACCATGAAATACGCTGTTTTAAAATTGATCTTTCGGTTTAGAAAGCACTATTTTGTTCATTTAGTAAGCTCATTTTTTCATCGACTCTGTCAAGTGTTGTTCTAAAACTAGAAGATAAATATTTTTTCAGGACATGGGGGAATGACTTCAAACTCACAGAGTAGGTTTAAGTTGAATATTGAGAAAAAATTCTTCCCTGTGAGGGTGGTGAGGCCCTGGCACAGGTTGCACAGAGAAGCTGTGGCTGCCCCATCCCTGGAAGTGTCCAAGGCCAGGTTGGACAGGGCTTGGAGACCTGGTCTAGAGTGGAAGGTGTCTGTGCAGGGGCTGGAACAAGATGATATTTATGGTCCCTTTCAACACAGGCCATTCTCTGACTGATTATGACTGCAGAAGCCAGTTACCCTTAATGCAATGAGCAATTTCATTAGAAAAAACATTAAAACATGGGCAAAAGTACTGACAGAAAGAGAGCTTGGTAACCTTTATTTACCCTTCAATAGTAATACAAAATCATTCTTTCTTTAATTTTAGTATATGGCTCTCAACCCCTCAGCCAAGAGGAAGAGCTCTCGGTCTCCTGACAGAAAGCTTCCTAAGAAATCCAGAGCGGATGGACCTTCCCTGGGACAGCCACTGAGTCCAACCCTGTGGTGCCACGTGCATTTGGAAAAATCTATAATTGGCTCTCCACTGAAGGTGAAAAACTCTAAGAATGCAAAATGTCCTAAAGAGGAGCTGGAAGAGGTGATGAAAATTGTGTCACCTGCTAAACTTGGTTCTAACTTTCACATTCCAAAGAGGAGCCGACTAGGAAAGGGCAACAACAAATCCTTGGACAAAAAGCAAAGAGGCAAAAGGGTTCTGAATGGGCAGAAATCTTCAGGGAAGGCGAAGTCTCCCAGGAAAGGCTTGAAGACCCCAAAGATGAAAATGAAACAAATGACACTGCTGGACATGGCTAAAGGTACCACGAAGGTGTCCAGGGCTCCCAGGAATTCTGGAGGCACCCCTGGATCTTCCAGGAAACCCCAGAAACACCTGCCTCCTGCAGCGCTCCATCTCATTGCCTATTACAAAGAAAACAAAGACCGGGAAGACAAAAAAAGTGCTCTTTCCTGCATCATCTCCAAAACAGCTCGGTTGCTCTCCAATGAGGACCGTGCCCGTCTCCCGGAGGATTTGCGGGGGTTGGTACAGAAACGCTACGAGCTCCTGGAGCATAGGAAGAGATGGGCCACCATGACTGAGGAACAGCGGAAAGAGTACATGAAGAAGAAAAGGGAAAAGCTGAAGGAGAAACTGAAGGAAAGAGCAAAGGAGCGGAAGGAGAAAGAGATGAAGGAAAAACTGGAAAAACAGAGGAGATTTGAGGACCAAGATCTGAAAGGGAAGACATTGCCTACTTTTAAACTGGTTGATACTCCTGAGGGACTTCCTAACACACTTTTTGGGGATGTGGCCATGGTGGTGGAGTTCCTGAGCTGTTACTCAGGGTTATTGATGCCAGATGCTCAGTATCCCATCACAGCAGTGTCCCTGATGGAAGCCCTTTGTGCAGAAAAGGGAGGCTTCCTGTACTTGAACAGAGTACTGGTCATTCTCTTGCAGACCCTGCTGCAGGATGAAATTGCTGAGGATTATGCTGAGCTGGGAATGAAACTTTCTGAAATCCCACTTACTCTGCATTCCGCTTCCGAGTTGGTTCGCCTGTGCCTGCGCAAGTCAGATGTGCAAGAGGAAAGCGAGGTCTCGGATAATGTAGACGAAAGTAAGGATTCAGCAGGTTTTGAGGATAATGAGGTACAGGATGAGTTTTTGGAGAAACTGGAGACATCAGAGTTCTTTGAGCTGACTCCTGAAGAGAAATTGCGGATCCTTGGAGCGCTGTGTCACCGGATCCTAATGACATACTCGGTGCAGGACCACGTAGAGGCCAAGCAGCAGGCCTCAGCTGAGCTGTGGAAAGAGCGCCTGGCTGTCCTGAAGGAGGAGAATGACAAGAAGAGGGCAGAGAAACAGAAGCGAAAAGAAATGGTGGCCAAAAACAAGGAGAATGGGAAAGAAGAGCATATGATGGGAAGAAATGAAAAGAAAAAGCACGAGATGATGAAAATAGAGCACCGGGTGGAAATGGAAGCCGATGATATGATCAGTGCTGTGAAGAGCAGGCGCCTCCTTGCCATCCAAGCCAAGAAAGAGAGGGAGCAACAAGAAATACAAATGAGAGGTAAGAAAAATTACCTAGTGAGTAGAGTGTTTTGTGTGTTGTGGAATAACTTCATGGCAAAAATGACATCCTGTTTTCAGAAGCATTGTCTGCTTTTAAGGGATTTGCTCACTGGAGATTTATAATTCAGCTGCTGTGGTTCCTATGGCAGCTTAAAATTTGTAAATTTAAGAAAAAAAGAATTTGTGCTTCTAGTTTTTTATCTGTAGGTGTCTTTTGTTCAGTACCTTTCTAACTGGCCGGCCCACAGAGGTTGGACAACACAGTATCTGTTTTGGGAACAGAAAACAACCAAAAATTTGTCATATGTCCAAACATCATCTGGTTCTTGGGTACAGAGGAGATATTTCCTGCCTAAAAGCAGTTCCTACTACTGCTGCTGGCTCTGCTGCTGTGCCCATGGTGATGTTGTTGCCAGCAGCCCTTCTCCCAGATCAGCATTTGGGCAATAAATCTCAGTTTACTGTTTCTCGCTTAAAAGAATTAGTTATGGAGCTGTATAAATATAAACTGTCCACTCAAACCTCTCTAAAATCACAAGTGGCAACACCAGACTTTGTGTAAGTAGTGCTGTTTGAGGAGTATGGATGTAAAGAGAGATCACTTCGGAATTACAGTTTAGGGGTTTTATTGGTTGTAAATGTGGGTACTGAGCAGACAGAAGTGGACAGTGTAGCTCATCTAGGTTGTTGTTTCCCTTCTGAAGTAAGTGAGGGATGAGCATCCCTTATGAAGCCTGGCTTTTGCACCTTAGCTGGAATGCGTGAGTATCTGTTCTGGGAGACCAAGAATCACAGAATGGTTTGGGTTGGAAGGGACCTTAAACTGATCATGTTCCACCCGCTCTTCATGGGAAAGGACACCTTCCACTAGACCAGCTTTCTTCAAGCCCTGTCCAACCTGGCCTGGCACAGGTTGCCCAGGGAAGGTGTGGCTGCCCCATCCCTGGAAGTGTCCAAGGCCAGGTTGGACACAGCTTGGAGCAACCTGATCTAGTGGAAGGTGTCCCTGACCATGGCAGGGGTTGGAACAAGATGATCTTTAAGATCTCTTCCAACCCAAACCATTCCATGATTCTGTGATATGATGGTTTTATCCAGGGTTTCTTCATCCTTACACTTTGACTTCTTCATTCTTTATAGATATATATTTTTTATATATATATATATAATATTTTATATATCTGTATGGGGTTTTTTTAGAATGGTGGGCAGAAAGTAAACTGAAGAGTGTAAGGTTGTAAAGAATGTTAACTAAAATCCCCAATAAAACTATTTTTTTACTCCCATGGTCTAGTAAAATAAAAGACAATATCGATGTCTGGATGCAGTAAAGGAAAGCTAATGCTACTCTGTGCTGATTCCAACAGTGAGGATGGAGAAAGAAGCAGAGGAAGAAAGAATTCGTAGGCATAAAGCTGCTGCTGAGAAGACTTTCCAGGATGGAATTGCCAAAGCCAAGCTGGTGATGCGCAGGACCCCAATTGGCACTGATAGGAATCATAACAGGTGGGAAAGGAAATGACCGTGAGCTTTCATCTCTGGCCTGAGAGAGGCGCTGTGTCAGATACAACCCCCAGGAAGGGATTGATAGGGAGGGTGTATGGAATTGTGGAGGAGAGAGAAGGGAAAAGTATTTGTGTATATGGAGTGTAGTGTCTGGTTACATGCCCAACTTTCTGAGGCCTTTCCATGGAGGTCAGGACCAGTGGAGGTTCAGGTGCTGGCACTGGGTGCTCAGGAACCTTGTTACCATCTTTTCTTTTTTTTTTAACGTTTGTTGCACAGGAATGCTCTTGCAATGGATTCTAAGCAAAGCTTTCTCTGTTTCTCAGCTGTGCTAATATAAAGATATGCATGCATTCAGCTTTTAGTGAGTTGAGCACACAGAAGCTTCTCCCCTCAATGCAAATAAAAGTGTGCTCATGTGTGTGTAATTAGCCAGAAAAGGGGACAGGTACCTATTAACACACATTTCTTACAGGTACTGGCTGTTTTCAGATGAGGTTCCTGGCTTGTTTATTGAGAAAGGCTGGGTACATGACAGTATAGACTACAGATTTACCGTTCCCCACCAGAAAAAGGAAGATTTGAAGAAGGACTACAGCCCTGGAGGTATGGTCTCTTGAGGGTATTTCCTCTGCTCTATCTGATTGTTCGAATGGAGTCATAAGTGTGAAAGAACTGTCTAGTCTGTTTTCATGGGGATACTCTGATTTACGGCTCCTTTTAACTCTAGAAGCCTGCAAACAGGAGGTGCTGGTGATATTTTCCTTCTGCGGCAGGTCTGGAGGCTTGCCTGCAGTGTCCCACCTAAGGACCATGGGATACAGTCTCTCCTACAAATAGCAAGGTTGATATCAATGGATATCATCCCTCTGGTTCACCCTGACCCTGCTGAGTTGCAGCATGCCAGACCCTTGCACAACTAGCCAGTTGTGCTGCAGAGTGAGGATGTCCATCACAGTGCTGATATTCCACAGGTGCCAAGACTCCCAGATCAACCTGTGGAGTAGTAACAAGCAGGGCAGTCTGTTAGGTACAAACAGCTTTGCTGATTGAGGTTGTTTTGGCAAACATCCCTCTTGCACTTCCTCTCAGCCTGCTCTTCACCTTTGCTGAATGTGCAGGTGAGGTGAAAGGGACTTGCTGAACTTCTAGTGCTTCCTCTGTGATTTTGCCCGGCTGTCCTGGAGCCTTGCAAGCTTGGACATGCACAAAAATCCATCTGTACAGAGGGAAACTCAACAGTTCTGTGTGGAAGTAGTTCTTGGGACAGAAGACCCGGCAATAATCTGACTCAGCTGAGTTTCAGTCGTGATCATTTCTTGGTTTTGGAACATCACATTCTGGCACTGAGTCCATCTGCAGCAGTCCTGCATGGGAGAGCTTGCAGAGTTAGATCCAAGCCCTCACCTGGTAGGATTGTCTTAGACGAGGGACAGACTAGACACCTATAGAGGAATGGAACAGGGCAAATCTACAGTGAGATCCTTCATCCAGGTGTAACTTTACAGCCACCTGTGTCTTGGTGACTGATTGAGCTGGAGGTGCATCATTCCAAGCTCCTCCATGGGTATATTTTCCTATGTGAACTCTTTCAAATACTGACCAGCTGTGTTCCTGTACAACTCCTTGCTTCCAGCTGTTTTCATCTCTCAGCTGCAGCCCCAGCCAAGAGGCAGGATTTCAGCATGTTCCTTTGTAAACTTAACAATCAAAGGCCTAAATGAGCAGAGGTTTAAATTCATGTCAGAGTGTTGTCTGAGATGCTCAGAAATAAAAACTCACGCTGCTTATACTTCCTTTGGTTCTCAAAGTGCTTTGTCAGTATACAGCTAAAAAGTGAAACTAGTTTTATATCTTTGGAATAGTAGGAATGCTGCTCAGGAATCTACCTGAGCCTGTGCTTTTCTTTTGCAGAGAAGCGGAAGAGCACAGGCAGTGACGGCCGAGGGAGCAAGCTGCACCGCTCCATGCCCACCACGGACCTGCCTGCTGAGACCACCACTCCCAAGCAGGGCCAGAACTTATGGTAACACACACTTTCATGGCTGCAAAATACTCAAAAGTGTAGAGGTCAAGGAATCTAGACAGATTTTTGCTAAACCGTGCTACAGACCTGTTCCTCTTTCAGTGCTGAGCAGTTGGTGGTTCAGCAGCTCCCCAGGCTGTTGCTGATACTATTACTGCCCTGCTAACAGGGCAGCCAGTCCAAGAGCCAGTGGAACCATCATTCAACCTAATCAATCGTACAAAGCCATTATAAATTAAACTGTTAAAATGCTTCTTTGATGTATTGCTTTTTAAATCTATTATTCTTCTGTGTTGACAACCTGTTATCCCTTTAATGCTTCCCTATACCAAGCAGTATCTTCTAAGTGTATCAAATCTACCTTTGAGCATGTTTGATTGTAAATTGCTCCAGTAACTGGCCCTACCAGTGTCCTTAAAGAAATCCTCCTGTGTTGAATGTTGCTCTGTGTGGTAAGGAATGCTCAGCAATGTCCCCATCCTAGAAAACCCTGGCTAAGCTTTACCTGTTAACTGCTGTGGAGTACTGTGTATTTTTTGGATAACCCTGAGGATAACTGTCACAAAAGTGTGCACTCCTGCAGCTTCCCTCTTAGCAGTGTCCATCCCACAGAGTTTCACTGCTGACACACAGAGTGGGGTTGCTTGGTCTTTGATAAATAGAGTTGAACTCATCTCCAAAGAATAGTTGCCAGTCAGAACTACTTTACTAAACATGTACCTGCTCCCCCACCAGGAACTGTAAAAGAGGCTGAAATTGTGGGTGTCTTGATTTATCTGAACCATCACCATTGAGTGCTGACTCTTGGTATTGCTCTGCCACTTCTCTCCCACTTCTCTGCAGGAGATCACAGTTCCTGTGCTTTCCTTCACTGCCCCATCCTCCCATGACAAATCCCCACCCTGTTACCAGTACGGGCCTTTGCACATCTTGCCACATGGCCAAAATTCATGCAGTTGGGCTTTCCTAGGGGAGTGGGTGCTGCACAGGGAGTGTGGTCCACAGGGAAGTCCTGCTCTTCCTAACTGCCTGCTCTAACACCTGATCTTCATTGAGCAGAGATGGCAAGGTGTGTTCCAGGAGAAGGACCAATTCCATAAGGAAAACAGGAGCTTAAATTTAGAGCGCACATTGCTAACTGAGGGCAGCACAGAGCCAAACTGGATGAGTTAATTAACACAGAATTCCTTCAACTTGTGACTCCAGGCTGAACTTGAAAAAGCACAGTATTTGATCTGCTCGATCAGGCTGGCAACTCCCAACACCATTCTGAGGAAGATCAGTGTGGTGACAGTGGGAGTGCTGTATGGTGTAACCAGTCACAGCCTGAGAAGAGCAGCTCTTGGGACCAGGTCCTGGACACACTCAGTGCTGAATTATATTCTGTCACTAAGAGCTGCTTTGTATGGAGTGATCAGAATGGATGGTATTCTCCTTTTATAAAAGAAAGCAACAAAAATAATTAAGAAGCTGCTTAAAAAAAAAAGCTTGAAGTGGCAGCCAGAAGCCCAAAACATTTTCAAAGAGGTTTGCCTTGGAGTTTCCATACTAAATGGTCAGAGCAAGTGCTGCCTCTTACCTTTGGAAAAAAAAAAAGGGTTGAGGAACTTGGAAACAAAACTGTAGCAGCAGTAACAAAACATTCTGAGTGTGGTTCACATCAGGATAAGGAAGCTGTTAAAAGTAAGAAAGCCTACTTAAAACCTGTGGTGAGTCTAAGTGAAAAAAATAAAAAGAATGATAAAGTACAGACTAAGGACTAAACAATTTTCTTTTCCCCTTGGGGAACAATCCTGCTTCACAAAATCTATTGTTACAGTCTCTACCTTAGGACAAGAGGGAAGCTCTTTGCATGAGAGAATAATTAGCTAAGAAATACTAAATAAATTGCAGAGATACTCTAAACTTCTATGTTCAACAGGGAGATGAAGAGTAATGCAGGAGGAACTGGGGAAGTCTCCTAAAGAGGTTTTCTTTGATAGAGCAAAGAGGGATCAGGAAATAAAACTGGCAAACGGCTGTTTTGAAATAGAAAGTGCTGCAGCTGAGGTGCACAGCTGTCTGCTACCACCTGCTGTGGATCTGCAACTTGCACCTGATCAAAGCACTAGTGGACAAATTGCTGAGAGAGGAGTTCATTGAGGAGTAGGAAGTGCAAGGGTAATTTTGGCACACAGAGGAGTGCTCAAACCAGTAGATGCTGCAGTCTGGAGGGGTAGGTTGAAGAACTGTCACTGCGTCCCTGCTCTGCCTTTTGGCCACTTGGACATCAGACACTGAGCTGGGTGGGGGTTTTTTTTGGCCTGGCTGTTGTGCCACAGTGTCCTTAATTTCTGTCCTTTCTCGTCCCTGCTAGGAAGGACTTTTAAGTGCTGACAGTCACGGCACTTGCAGTTTTTTCACGAGGGTCTTGAGCCAGGTGTGGGCCTTGAGCAGGGGCACAGAGGCAGCTTCTCAAAGGACACATAACCCCTTCTAATTGAGTGCTGTGCTGACTCCCTCTCCCTGACTCACAGAGCACCCAAAGCCATGCCTGCAGCTAAGCAATAAGGTCTCTCAGCTGAAAGGCTTTTCCTTAAAGGTCTGGAAGTGCTTAGAGTCTGTTTGCTAAGTACCTGTCTGACAGTTGCCATCACTTACATGTAAGCTTCCACAGGAAGCCAAGTGCCAGGGTGGGAGCTGTTATTTCAGAGGTTAGCCAGGAACTAGAACTTCCCTCTGAGGAAATCCCTATTCCTATTGCTGTATTTTCCTTCGAGGCCACTGCCATCGATCTCAAGGACTGCTCTGAGCATAAATGGTTATGGAAGAGTCTCTTCCTTGGCTGCTTTTTGCACATTGTCGTTGGACACCCTGAGGAGCACTGAGCCCACACTGCAGTCCTTGGATATGTTTGGATATGAGGACTTGGCCAGCTATAACTCATAATTTTGGCATGTGCATAGAAGTTTCATTTCTGTGTTCTGCTTCAAGTCCTGCTGTTTGTCTCTTTTCCTAGTGGTATGTGGGATGTGGGATTGAGTAGCCTCACAGTGCACATAGAGCATCTTTAGCTTTACTCTTATACTTTAGAGTGATGAGACTTTGCAGTTAAACACCAAATTAACTCTGAATAGTTGTATTTCGCAGTCCTGCCCTTTTTTCCCTTGAGGATGGGAGCTGGTAGGGCACTGATAAAGGGAGAAATAGATTTATACTTCTATCAAGAGTTACACAAACAGTATCTCACGGAAGTGGTTCTGCTTTCAGTACTTTGTCCCCAAAAAGAAGAGGGTCCAGTGTTCTGTCCTAAAACTGCAGAATCATAAACACTTGGTTACTTTTGTCTTCTCCAGACAAATGGACCACTCCCTCTCTTCACCTTGTGCTCCACTTGCACTGATGTTGATCCTTATTAAAAATCTCCTTGTTCTGGGCACATGGGCTCCGCAGAAGTCTCTGTCCATACCGTAGTGCTTGTGTGCTGTGTACTTCCCTGTCTTTCCTGCAAGAACCGTGTGGGAATCACAGCCTTGGCAGGATATTAGCGTGCAGGAGACTTCTTGCTCATCCTGGTCAGAAAGGAGTTGAATTTTGGACACAGTGGCATCTCTGCAGAGTAACTCCCATTGTTCTTCATCTATTAGGAATTCAGCATGGTATGGCGGGTCCCCTCAGCAGACAGTTTGAGTTAACCATGAGTGGGTGCTGACAGACTCCATTCTCACGCCTATACTCTACAGATGGAGTTCCCCTGTTTCCACCAACCCTCCAGAGCAGGTACTGGTCCTGGGGTCCTCTAGATGTTGTCCTCTTAATTTCATCGTTCCTTAGTCCAGGTTTTAGACCTTTCTCTGTCCCTTGCAGCCTGTAGCCTGAGAACAGGTAGGAGTATTCAGCTTGAGTGAATACTGGGAGCTCCTTTTGACTTGATGCTTGTGCCGTTTGTCCCTTCTGTTCTGGTTGCTGACCAGTCTGTTGGCTTGTGCTACCAGAAATGTCAGGAGAGAATCTAGGCTGTTCTTTAGGAATGCAGGAAGCCCTTACACCAGTCAGGGTTTCCCCCTTGTTAGATCAGTTTGAAGACCCCTACCTGGTCTTGACTTTCCCAAAGGGATCTTTCCCATCCCTCTGGAGTGTGTGATTAAGCAGTGTCAGGCCATATGAAGGGCACCAGCTGTCTTGAACATCCCTCTCTGTAAGACTTACTTTTGCCTTCCCCATTTAAAATGCCTGCCCTGTCTTACCATGTCCATGCTCCCAGCCTGGAGGTTGTTGAGCTCCAGTTGGAGGTGCAGGTAGTTCCTACAGGTAGGGAGTGCCTGGAGCTAGTTTGGGAAGCAGGAGCTGTGGCTGCACAGAGCAACAAGGGGTCACTAATCAAACTAACACGGTGTCTCTGATATGTTTGTATTTTGCAGATCAGGCTTAGGTTCAGGCTTGAGTTCAGGCTTAAATAGATCAGTTCACTCTCCCAGAAATCCCAGTCCTTACTCTCAGGATGAATTGGGAAGACTTAAGTACCTGTTGCAGATTTCTTCCTTCCCTGTCCCGTGTCCTTTTCAGCAGGAGCAAAGTTGTGCCAGGGCTTAACTCTGGCTTTCTTCAGAGGGTGGGAGCTGCTTTCTGCAGCTGCCCAGCAGCCTGTGTTGTCTTCCCCCAAAATACTGGAGAATACAAACCCTACATGATGACTGTTTCCAGTGCCCTTTCCTTTTTAGAAACAGTGCCCTTTCCTTTTTACAGTGTGACAAAACAGTGCAGTGAGTTCCCCACCTTGGATTTGTCTCCATGGGGAGAAAGCAGAGAAGGCTTAGGCATGGTCATCTTGGATAATTTTCTAGCTAGACTCCATGGTGTATCACCAGCAGTGTCTGATGTTGTTTCATCACGACGTGGGCAACGTAATGCAGGAGGTCTGGGAAATCTCTAGGTCTGGGAAATACTCCTGTGCTGGGTATCTGTAGGGCAGATGGTTTGGAGAGTGATTTATGCCATTCCCAGGTGGTGACAGATTCTAGTGGGTGAAGGATATCTGAAGCTGCTCTGCCCTGTTCCACAGGGAGGGATGCAGAGAGTAGTGGTGCCCAAAGGTTTTGATCTCAGGGTGCAGAGTGAGGATGCTCCACAGGGTCAGATGTAGTGAAGCAGGTGACTGGCTAAAAAACATTTTCCTTCCATTTTTGAGCAATCAATCCTATGTTTTATTAGAGCAATGAATTTTCTAGCTGAAAGCAAATTGGGAGGCCATTGCCCTAGTAGGACCATACTAGAAGGATGAAATATTTTTAGATATGGTATTTAGTAAGTATTTCTGCCAGAAAAATAAGCATTGTGGAGACTGGTATTCCAAGAGGAGCCACAACAGTATCTTTCTGTAGTTGTTGCTTGGCTCATCTGAGCTTGTGCCCAAGAAGAAAGATTAGCTCTGGAATCTTCTGGTAAGGATCACAGAGGGGTCCTTTGCAGTTGTTTCCATGTAAGGTTGATTCTCCTATCTCCTGTCTTCCCTCTTCTAATGAGCAATCCTCTTATAGAAGATAGGGAAATAGTCATATTTTCTGTAAACAACCTCTGAAGCTCAGGTTGAATCCCCATCCTGTCAGGTGAGGAGGCTCCATGGCTTCCTTGAATAGAGTTGGAAAGAAAAGAAGGAAAGCACAGAATTTCAGGCTGTCTTAAAACTCATTTAAATGTACAACCCAGCATGCACCCGTGATTGTACTCTGGAACTGCAGAGAGAATACCTGATTTAGAGAACTCGTGAAAGTAGTTCCCTTTTAGATTGAACTAACTGCTGATGGTCATCGCTGTCCTCAAGGATTCCTGAGCAGGAAGGTTTCAAGTTAACAAATATGGTTTTCAGATTCTGCACTTGAGCTTTCAGATTTGGACAAACTTAGAGAGGAGGACTTGTGCGCTTGCAGAGACAGAGCCTGCACAGGCACACAGCTGCAGCAGCAGCTGTGGGATCAGCCAGGACATCCCCTTTTTAATCTGGGGTCTTCTGGTTAATGAAAGAAAATATGATTAAATTGCTATGCTGTCAGTGCATGGTGTGTTAGTCTTTTCTAGTACATCTAACACAACATTCAGATTACTTAAAGGAACTGCAGAGTAGTGAATGGAATCACTGGGGTAGACAACGAAATTCAAATGCCAACATTTTAGTAAACTTAATAGGGAAAGTACCTCTGTGAACCAGTAGTTCTGTGTTTATTTTGATTCTGTTTTTCTTACCCTGCAATTGGCTACATTTGGGGACCTTGAAACGAGGCCAACCTGAGTCAGAATTCTTCTACCAGCATTCCTGGAATTGTTTCACCTTGCTCCATGGGGTCAGGATATAGGTTACCTCTTATCTCTGCCTACTGATGCTTGGAAACTATTTAGAAGAAGAAGTTGTATTGTCACAGAGATACCTTAGGTGATCTTGGTACATTTTTTTGTCTTTCAGGTTTCTCTGTGACAGTCAGAAGGATTTGGATGAACTGCTGGATTGCCTGCACCCCCAAGGAGTAAGGGAGAGCCAGCTCAAGGAGCGCTTGGAGAAAAAGTGAGCCTGCTCTTTGTTTTTCTTTGTGTGCCTTCTCCAAGTCAGAGCATGTCCTTGGCACAGCAATCCTTGCCATTCCTGGGGCAGCATCCCAGGCTGGGCTTTGATTGTTTCTGTGCTGAAGAGGGGAGGACATTAAGATTGAGTAATTGCTGGTTTTCTTGGGCAGTTTCTTGATAAATAACACTCTGAACGGTGAGGAAGTTCTGTCAGTCTTTAAATTGCTCCTTGAAACCAGGAACAAAGGCAGTGCTCGTTGCTCTGAGCCGGAACTGCCACGTGCTTTCATGTGTCTTTCAAAGAACGTTCTGCACTGGTGGAGCTCGTAGCTCCCAATGGAGACCATTGTCCCAGAGCCTGCCCAGCTCCCAGGGCAGTGCTCTGCCTGTTCTCAAAGGCTGGGTTTGATTTTCCAGGTATCAGGACATCACACATTCCATCCATTTGGCTCGGAAACAGAATTTGGGCCTCAAATCTTGTGATGGCAACCAGGAGCTGCTGAACTATCTCCGGAGCGATCTGATTGAGGTTGCAACGCGGCTGCAGAAGGGAGGCCTGGGATATGTTGATGTGACACCAGAATATGAAGCAAAAGTGAGTGAACAGAACAGCAAAGTGCTGAACAGGACAAATGTGAGATGATACTTTCTGTGGAAGGTCTTCAGTCCTTTGTTCTCCTCAGACAAGAGGAGCAGGAAATCAGTTTTCTCATTTGTCCTTTAAACAATTATTTCAAGATTACACAGCTGATGGCTTGAGGTGTAGGTGGGTCATCATGTTGGAGCTGAGTGTCCTGTTCATTTGTCCTGTTTCCATATTCTCATGACAGACTTCTTTATGGAGCAGAACTCCATAGCTGATTTGGATCTTCTATATCAAAGCCAGCATGCCTTGTTGAGACAGCAGCAATAGGCTGATTCCGTAACCAAGTGTGGCGAGTAACCACACTGCATTAGGTACCACAGGTGTCCATTTGCAGACCCACTTCAAGAAGCAGGGAGAGTAACATCCAGCTGTTACAGGGTCGTATGCTCTTCCCAACAGGTGTACTCGCTGGAGAGCCTAAAGGATTTTGGAGAGTGTGTGATTGCGCTCCAGGCTGGTGTTGTTAAGAAGTTTCTGCAAGGTTTCATGGCCCCCAAGCAGAAGAGAAGGAAACACCAAGGAGAGGATTACATTGCCAAGGCTGAGGAGATAGATGAAGACAAGAAAATGGCAGAAGAAGCCAAGGTATTGTTCACCTCAGGGCTCTGTTTTGGTCTTGCAGTAGAACTCTTTGAGCAGTAGCAGTACATTCATTGGAGTACTAAATCTTTAGCAGCTTCCTCCCATTTCAGATTTGTAGTTGAGTGGGTTTGGTGTTTAGGGGGCCAGGTGTTCCCTGTTTATTTTGAGGAGTAAATGTATGGGGAAAATAAAAATCATAGTGAGGAGTTACTTAATTTTCTCTCTGTGAATAGGAAATGGGTCAAGTTCCCTCTATACAGTTCCTCTTAAAGAAAAGTACATTACGGAGTATTTTCACAGAACTTAACAGGAGTTGTAACTGTCAGAGAGGACTGATGGTGCTTTGGTCCACAGAAAGAAGGAGGGACATGTTGAGGTTCTGGTGACTGCAAGGGAGTGAGATTCAGGTAAATACCACGTTAGGCAGGGGGAGATACAAGTTGTTGGATGTGTGGAGGCACTTGGGGAGATGTCTGGGCAAACAGGCTGCATGTGCCTCCAGGAGAAAAGTGGTATTGTGGGTCTAAATACATATCCCTCCTAATCAGAGGGATGCAGAAGAGCTGCAGAGGATTGGGAAGGGTACTGCAGGCAGTTCTGCTGCACCAGTGTTTCACCCTAACCCTCTGAAGAAAGCCAGAGTTAAGCCCTGGCACAACTTTGCTCCTGCTGAAAAGGACACGGGACAGGGAAGGAAGAAATCTGCAACAGGTACTTAAGTCTTCCCAATTCATCCTGAGAGTAAGGACTGGGATTTCTGGGAGAGTGAACTGATCTAACAGAGCTACTTGTGTTCAGGAGTAGTTTCTATGCACTACGTTGAACAGGATATTAATGCCCCATGACAAGAGTTTCCCCACTGCCCTCAGCTCTGCCCTGACTGATCACTGACTTCAGCAGAAGCAACAATATCAGAATTGGATCAGCAGAAGGACTTGAAAGTCCCAACTTAAAAAAAAAAAAAAAAAAGAAAAAAATTTAGGTGTTACCTTGAAGGNCCTGGAAGTGCTCCAGGCCAGGTTGGATGGGGCTAGAAGCAACCTAATCTAGTGGTAGGTGTCCTTGCCTATGGCAGGGGGTTGGAACAAGATGATCTTTAAATTCCCTTCCAACACAAACCATTCTGGGATTCTATGACTGATGCTGGGGGTGTTTTTTTTTTTTTTGTGGATCTGTGGGGTTTTTTTTAAAGCTTTTGTCAGTATATGCTGAACCCTTGTTTGAGCATCAGGTCTTTGCTAGCCTGTGCCATTGCTGTGTTAGCAGGATAATTTGGATAGGCACTAGAAATTTTCACATTCCTCAGTTGTCCTTAAGTATTTAAACTTTGCTAACTTTGAATCTTCCATCCTAAGTGCAAGGGCAATGGGAGGGTGCTGTATCCTGAAAGCTCTCAGCAGAATGGAGTGCTGTAAAAATTGGCAGAAAGGGCCTGGATTAGCACATTGCCTGTTTCTACAGCAGCACTGTATTTTGCCTTACTCCTCTCTGCCTTACAGCTGTAACTATGAGGGCTGTACCTGTAGGACACATTCGGGGTAGCATCAGATTTACTACAACACAGGCACAGTGTGTGATTGTGCAGGTCTCCCTCCCCTGAGAACTGGCTTTAGTGTCATGCCAATCTCTGGAGCATTTATTTATGCAGTGTGGTGCTTACTTTATCTCATTCAGTCTTTTCTAGACCTTTGTGGTGGTACAAGCAATGTTCAGCTTTTTTGGGATTGGTTTTTCGTTGGTTTGTTTGGTTTGGCAATTTTTTTTTCCTCAGTTCATCTGGAATAAGGTTTCTTTTTGCCAAAGCAGAAAACCTTTACAGATGACCTTGAAAAGAGCAGCCTTGTTTTTAGATACAGTTATCTGATGAAAATCCCTGACTGCCAGGCAGACTGTTCTGAAGAAAAATCTCTTGCACAGGCCAAGAATTATGAAACCTTTTGAGCCAGAACTGCACTGAGAGCACATAGCAGGTAAAATACAGCATAGCCGCACTGGAAAAACACACTCAATATACTTCCAGACTATAGAGGAAGAATTGCAGCCCTGTGGTATGGGTATTTCTCATTTGCCCATTTGCTGACATAATTGTCTGTACCAAGGGTTCCTGCAGGCTCAGCTGCATTGCTGGAGCTCACACTGCTGAGTGGCAAAGGATTGCAATGAGACCTGGCTTGTGGCTGCTCCTGAAAATCAGGCTGGTGCCTCTGTTGGTGCAAACATTCCCATTTCCAGTGGCAGTAGCATGCTGGAGTGTCCCAGAACAGGACAGGGAATATGTGACCTCTTTGCAGCATGACATTGCATCACAAGAGCCTGAGCAGAGCGAAGAACGTGGGTGGGTTACGGGTAGGTTATCGCCCCTGTGACCTGAGTTCAGAAGTGTATGCAAGGGCAGAGTCAGTCTGCACCTGCAGACAATCCCTCAAAGAGTGGCTTCACAACCAAGCAATTCCAGTTTCAGCTGTTATGAGGGATTTCAGCTCAGGATGCCAGATGAGAGCCTTTCTATCTGGAGCCTTGTCCACCTTTACCAAAGAAGGTGTTTTCTGTCACTCTGAGGTTGACATGTGATTGAGGACTTCTCCTTTTTTGGGGGGGGTTGCTTTTTGTTTTGTTTTCCCTGCTAGATTGCTCCTATCCAGTCAGGAGGGGGTTTAAGTAACTACTTCCATTCTCCCATTTTGCCTTGTTGGCAGCTGGAACTGCCTTGGTACTGGTGCTCCTCAAATGCCACAGTCTCCTGATGCTTGGGAAGCAAGGCTAGAAATCTGTTAAATTCCACAGACTCGGGGAGAAATATCTCAGCAAAACTTGCCAACAGCTTTTGCAGATTTATCTTGGCCCAGCAGTTACCCGGTATGTTAACAGCAAAACCCATGGAACAGTTCCTTGGAAAATCAATTACACAGTATGCGAAGCACCTCAACGATGTTCTGCGAAGAAATAGCACAGAGCTGTGTAACCTCCACAGTGGGCTGGGCAGCTTTCCATTTGTCTCCAGTGGTTCTCCAGGATCCACACCAGCAACAACAGCAGGGATGTTGGCATTTCAGAACAGTTTGTGTGTTTTTTCAAGCATCTAATATATGCTGTCCTTCCTCAAATTCAGTCAGAGGAGAATGTGCAACTCTGCAAAACTCCCGGGTTTTGTTTGGCTCCCAAATTGCTGTCAGCTGCAGAGTTTAGATTTTCCCATCTGACACTTCACTGTTTGTTTTTTCATTCTCCTGGGGTAGGAGAACATTAACTTGAGTCCTATTATGTCCCTGTCATGTCTGGGCCATCACCTCATTGTTGTAGAGCAGAGGATTACCACTGGAGTGGGACATGGCTCTGGATAACTTCTGTCCTGCTCCATTTCCGATTTATCAAAATGGTATTTCCAAACCTCATGAGCTGGGTGTGTGGTTTCCCATTGGCCTTGCTCTGTGCAGACCCTGGCAGCTCCCCTGGTCAGCTTTGATGCTGTCATCCGCATTCCCAGTTTCTGGGATTTCAGATGAACTGAGGTCATCCTGTCTCAGGGATTGTTTCATATTTGAAGAGTCCAAATACCTGTGCAGTGTGATTGTAGCTGGTGGCAGAGGGTCTCCTCTGCCACCTGAGCAGCTCGGGGACCACAAGGGTGTTGGTGAAGTCCAGGTGCCTCTGGGTACCCACTGGAGGGCAGCACAGGCCGCTTCAATCCTCCTTCCACTGTGATTGCCAGCTGTTCCCTAACTTTCATCCCACATTTTACAGTGCTAGATTTCTGCCTTTTATTTTCTTAGCCTGCTGATTATTTGTGTTAGACCTTCAGAGCAAGAATTTAGTGGAGTTCACGTAGGTTGATTCAGCCTGACCCTGAAATGCAAAACGGTTGTCTGTTACAAGCAAACTGTCTGGTCCAGGGAGACTGGATATGGATAAACCACAACCAGGACTGCTGAGGTGACACAGAAGGAAAGAAATATCAGAGTTGAGCTTTGGTTATGAAAGGCCCCAGCTAAGGGATATAAAAACATCTTTAGATTGAAGTGAGCTGTTGTCTGTGCATCATTGTAAGCTGTTAGGTCTGTCTGCAGGTTGCTTCAGCCATGGAGAAGTGGAAGACAGCAATCCGTGAGGCCCAGACCTTCTCCCGTATGCATGTACTTCTGGGGATGCTGGATGCCTGCATCAAGTGGGATATGTCGGCAGAGAATGCCAGATGCAAAGTGTGTCGCAAGAAAGGTACGCGTTCCTGCCCCACAGAATTCCTGCCTGTGCAACAGTTGGGTGCTGTCACCTCTCTGCTCTGCTTAGGCAATGTGTCCTTGTAGTCTGTCACTCTGACTATGGCTGTATTTTAAGTTCTGAATGTCAGGATTTACAGTCAGCAGCATTGATCTCTCAGAAACATTTGACCCCGACTCCAGTAAACCATTCTTACGTAACCAGTACACAGTATTGCAGAGCACTGCAGAGCTGCTATCCCCTGGATATTTAGAATACTTGGACAAGGCACCTACAAATCCTTCTGGGAATATTTGTGCCACTGTCCATTCCCTAGTTTCATTCTTGGAATGGTCTTTGGGTCTCTGAGCCTTGTCAGTTAATCCTGTCTTTTAGATAAGGAGCAAGCAAGGAGACATTGGGAAGGTTATTATGGGGAAAATGAGGTGGGATGTTGCTGCTCTGAGGCCGGAGTGGGAGCAGAACTGCTCAATGAGCTGGGGAAGTCACCAAACAGGTGACGAGGGGATACTTTCTCTGTGTGCACTGTAGAATGAAGGGCTTTAGAGTCTTCTAGGTGGAGGGGGAAGTAGAATGGGTGCCAGCAGAGACAGGGTGCTGGTATTTGTTCTGCCATAACCTCTCCTGTTGGATGGGAGCCTGGAGGAAAGACCCTGATGGTACATTCTTCCTCACCACTTTTGTATTTGCTGAAACTGTAGTGGGAAATGAGGGCAGGCAGAGCTCCGGGACTGCTGGGCAACTTTTATTTACCACAAAAGGCTTTGCCATCCATTTCTTCAGAGGAATAAGGGCTGAACTGGTACAAAATCTGCCTTCACTGCGGAACCTCAGGTATTCCAAACCAGTGCCAAAACTATCCTACCTGCTGTTGAGAGGCGTTTCTAGGCAGAAGTAAGGGGGGGAGACTTGAGACTAACTTGATAGTTCACAGAAATTAAGAGCTGAGATGTTAGGGAAAGACATGCTGGCAAGCCCTCTGCACTTTCTTTTTCCACTTCAGTAAAAGAAAGCTGGCTCAGGGCTGTCTCCCTGTTTCCCTTCACCAGTGGGAAGCACAGAGACTGGGCATGCTGCATACTGATTTTCAGTGTAGCCTTGTTACCCTGAGTAGAAAGGAGATACCATGTAGGTTAATCAGACTGAACATAGAACAAGAATATCTGCATTTTTAGCTTACGGCTCTGGGGCATATTTGCAGCAAACTTCTCTTTCCCCATGTTTGGGTGAAACCTCTTTGGCAGGTTTCTATCTTTGCCTCCAATGAAATCTTCTCAGGGTGAGGGACTTTGCATTGGTTTTGTTTGTTTTTAAGTGCTGCTGTTTGTAAATACAGTGGTGGGACAGAAGGGAGGATCCCCAAGGAAGGCCATCAGAGAAAGGGTCCCTGCCCTCAGAGGGGACTCTGCATCTTTCCCTTGCTTAGTCCTGCCCTCCAGCACTGCAGCAGCTTCTGCCTCTTGGGCTGAGTGAGGCTGTGGCCTTGTTACAAGTGAGCTGCACTTTCCTAGGTGAGGATGACAAGCTGATCCTGTGTGACGAGTGTAACAAGGCCTTCCACCTGTTCTGCCTGCGGCCAGCACTCTATGAGATCCCAGATGGGGAATGGCAGTGCCCAGCGTGCCAGCCTTCGACAGCCCGGCGCAGCTCACGAGGCAGGTGAGTGACCCTCCTGCCCTTAGCCTTGTCACAGCACAGTCCCGGCCCTGTTCTCACAAGACCCAAACCAGCCTTGAGCAAAGCCCCTTTAAAAGGTTTGAAATCACCCAATTAAAGCAGCACTGGAGGAAAAAAGAAAAGCAGTTTTTTCAGGTTGTAAGTTTAGCACGCCTGTGTTACACAAGTTCATGAGTTTTAACAAATAACTATGGTTTGGAAATGAAAATGTGCAGAACACCCACCAAATTAGCTGCACTAAGGATTGTTTCCTTTGAGCAGCTGGTTGGATTGTCTCTTCGTGTAGTTGGTGGCACTGCAGTTCTGTGGGTCCCTGGGCTGGGTTACTGGGGTGTTCTTGTAAGCTAGAGCAGATTTTACTCCAGGTTGCAGCTCAGTCCCTACTCTGCTACTACAAATCAGGCTACAAAATGCCATTCTAATGGTTTTCTAGACCTGATAACCTTAGCAAGACAGGAGCACCTTATAATGTGACAAAGGGAACATGATTTGAGGAGGTGTGGCAGATATGAGTAGTTGCCTCCTGACAGCAAGGGGTGGATTGCTTTTTTTTGAGTTGCAAGCTGGAACTTCAGCATTTTACAGTGAGTGTCCTGTGCTGGTGGTGACTGTGCTGCATCCCCCCTGTGTGTCAGTGAGGTGAGGCTGTTGTGTGGCACCTGATGCAGAAGCAGCCAACAGATCCTGCCTGGCAGAGCAGCAACATAATAGAGGTGTGCCAGCCAGTACCGTGCAGGTGGTGTATGGCCTTAAAAGTATTACTTACTCCCTGGACACCAGTAAGAGTTCCTCAGGCTTGTACAGAAATGACAGGGCTGAAAGGCAGCTGTTCTGGCCCGAGTTCATAGTTACTTTGATGTGGCAGAGTCACCTACAAGCTGCTCAGTTCCTGGCCCAGAGCCATCAAGTGGGGAACACCTGTCCTGTTATCCGCTTTCTGCTCTTGTCTTCCTGGCTGAGGTAGGAAAAGAATGTCAGCCTGGCTGATCTTTTAGCCCCTGTGCTGTGGAAGTTTTATTCCTTTTGTTGCTCAAGATCCTCTTTCTCCAGGGTATTTAGACCCCCACAGCAGCTTTGCTTGTGTCCCCTTTTGCCTGTGCATGCTGGTTTTTAATGGTCTGAATGAGACCCCCACCTGCAGTGCTGCCTCCAGCTCAGGGATCCCCAGCACAGGAAGGACATCGACATGTTGGAGCAAGTCCAGAGGAGGCCACCTGGTTGATATGAGGGATGGAGCAGCTCTGCAATGAGGGAAGGCTGAGAGAAGTTGGGATTGTTCAGCCTGGGAAAGAGAAGGCTTTGGGGTGACCTAATTGCAGCCTTCCAGTACCTGAAGGGAGCCCACAAAAAAGATGAAGAGAGACTATTTACAAGGGAGAATGGCTTCCTTGACAGTCTTCTTGACAGAAGGCGGGGTTAAATTGGATATTGGGAAGAGATTCTTCCCTGTGAGGGTGGTGAGGCCCTAGCATAGGTTGCCCAAAGAAGCTGTGACTGCCCCATCCCTGGAAGTAATGGAGCTTGGAGCACCCTGGTCTAGTGAAAGGAGTCCCTGTCCCCCAGAGGGACTGAAGCAAGATGGGCTTTAAGAGCCCTTCTAACAGACATAGGTGAGAAGCCAGAATGTGCTGGGCAGGGAGTCTGGATGGCTTCTGACTTCAGAACATGAGGAGCCTTACGTTCTGTTCACCAATCTGTTTCCCATAGTATAAGGAAACCAATCTGTTTCCTTTAGTATAGGGAAAATATTCCAGCAGGAAAAAGACCCCCTGTTGAAACTCTTTAGGCCTGGCCTGCAGACCTGGGTAGATAACAGATCATCCTCTCAGGGAGGAGTAATTACACAGCAGTCACAGTCTTAAAATCCACTGCCCTGTGGTCATGGTGCCTAGAATACCAAAAAATACCCAGATTCAGCTGTTGGGAACTTTCAGCCCAGATTTTTAGCCAGGGAAGTGCCCTTTGAGCTGTAGCTACAACTTGATACTCTGGAATACAGCCAACTGCCTTGTGCTGAGCCTGGTGTTTGTTGTACAGCCCAAACAGTACTGGGAGCCCGGGGCTGCTGACCCCCAGGCTCTTGTGCCACAAACATGTATACCTGCCTTTCTCTAGGAACTATGCAGAGGATTCTGCTGAAGATGAAGGTGAAGAAGGTGAGGAAGCTTCTGATGAACCAGATGCTGAGGAGGAAGAGGAGGAGGAAGAAGACTATGAAGTTGCTGGACTAAAATGTAAGGCTTTGACCATGTAAGGAAATAACAGAATATAGTAACCCTCTACCTTCAGTGTCTGAAATACTGATCCTATTTGGGACTTCTGCTTTTCCTCGTGCAGACCAGGTATAAGACTGGGAGATGTCACAGGGGAACGTGCTGTGGTTACTTGGGGAGCTGGAGTGAACCCTTGGCCGTTTGTGATGGAGTCAGCACTAGCAAAGATTGAGACTGCTCACTGCCCAGTCACTCCCTGGGAACACTGATGACACTGTTCTGAGGGCTGAGAGGGGTCAGTAGAGACTGCAGTGGGGTGGGGGGGTCGGCAGAGCTGGGGCAGCACCAGCAGTTCCTGGGACTGGCAATCTCTGCGCCCACAGGATTTGTTGTACACTGGAGGTTGTTTAAATGCTTACGGAGCTCTCACCACAGCCCAGTCTCTTAGCTTTTCTTTTTCCCCCCAGTTTGTAACTCCTTGAGTGCAGGACTTCTATAGTGATTTGGCAAGGAGGCATTTTGAAATAGGAGGACTAGCACTTCTCTTTATTCCAGGGGCGAGGCACAGTGCTCCAGGTATAGTGTGGCCTGGACCACTGGCACCCTTTGCTTGCATACAGAGACCACTTGGGATGCATAACTGGAGCATTCCTGGGCAGCTGGGAGGAATAAAAGACTGTTTTCTAGACTCCTCAATGTCTGCTTCTTCACCTAAGCATATTTAGTATGTGTATCCACTTCGGTTTTAGGGGAGTTTGATTCAGTCTCAACTGGGCAACTTGCTGCACTGAAAAGCTCAGTCTGGGAATGGCACACTGCCAGCATTTGCTTTCTGTCAAACTGTCCTTGACTGACATAACATTAACTGCAGGTTGTCTTAAACAGGGCAGATGAAATCCAGAGACTGGGACCCAGGGGATTATCCCACGTTCTTTTGAGGGTTTCCATCTAGGCCTGAGCCTTGATTCCCTTGCTTTATTCTGGTTTCAGGGAGGCTCACTGATACCACGGCTACGCACACTGCTTGTTGTCCTGCGGCATATCCATGTCCACACTTGGAGTGTGTTCAGCCTGTGTTGCATGGCCAAGGCAGGAGCTGAGCCAAGCTTTCCAAACAATAGCAAAAGAGGGTTGCAGTCACTAAAAATAAAGTGCTAAATGCAACCCCTGGCTTTAAAGAGCATTAACATGGAAAGGTCACTGTGGAAAACTTTTGTTTTAATAGAAAAGTCACATTGATCCTCATGGCGTTTATCCTGAGGGATCTAACCTAGAATGTTGGATTGTCAGACATTTAGCACGTGCTGCACGCTTGACACACAAGCAGAGTGACAGCAGGCGGATGTCCCGCGGTCCCGCCACACGCCCAGCATGGGGGGCCCAGCACGATGATTTATGGGACAGGGCTGGATCAGATGCTGCAGCTGAGGTATCCAGTGTGCTGGATACAGCTTGCTCAAGGACTTGGGATCAGGTGGAAGGGGTTTGACTTGGGAAGGCAAACATATTCTCCTCATACAGAGGGTCATGGGAGAAACTTAAGACAAGGGAGTGCATCAGCATGCTTGCATTGCCACTGGTGTGGAGCTCTGACAGGCAGACTCACACAGGCAAGTGCCTTTCCGTAGGATGTAATGCGGCAGCCCCAGTCTTGGGGAATAAAATCCCATTGTTTCCCACTTGCAGCACGTGGAGCAGCTCCCAGCTGCAGTAACTCGACACTCCCCCTGCACACAGTTCCCTTCTCAGGGGCCTTACCAGCTGGCTTATCACACTGTGTGGGCCACTTGGAAAAGCACCCATCCCCAAAACGGTGAGGAGCAAAGGGGCAGCAGGAAACTGAGGAAACTCTAAGTTTCTGCTCCCGGTGTTTTTAGAGGGTGTGTTGCAGTGCTGTTTGAGACAACTGTCTGTCCTTGCATTGCTTCCCTGTCTCTCCCTCAAGCCTTGATATGTTGGGGTCTCTTGGTGCTGCAGGCAGAGGGGTTTGCTGTGACCTGCAGTGGATGATCCAGGAGCTCCCAGGTCCCTCGGAGCTTGAGGATCTGCTGTGTGTGAGTACCCTTTAGCAGCAGGCTGTTGCTAGCTAAGACCTCTTTGGCCAGGAGGTGATGACCCACAGATCCCCTCTGGAGAAGGTGTGAGAGCATAGCTGACATGAGGCCGGATGCTCCCGGGTCTCACCAGCCTGAGTGAGGCTCAGCCTGGTGTGGGAGGCAGAGGGCTTGGTGGTGTCTTCTCCCATATGCACCCAGTCTTCTAAGCCCATGGCTTATCTGTTTCAGTGAGGCCCAGGAAGGCAGCCCGGGGCAAGCAGGGCTCCATGTACTCCTCGAGGCAGGGAAGGCACCAGAGGAAGAAGCAGGCGCTGCACCCTGTGCGAGGACCCCGGCAGCGCACGGCACCTGTCAACGGTGCAGACATCGATGAGCTGGTAAGAGCCAAATTGCTCCCTGGAGACTGCTCACATCGTGAGTTACAAAACAAACAGGTGGCATGCTTCCTCCCTCCCCTTTGCAGAGAAACACCCTGAATCCTAGTGGAAGCCCGGGCTGGGCTGGGTTAACAAAGAAGACATATCTATAAGGGCCTGCTGCAGACTGAGTACAGATATGCCAGGCATCCCTCCCCAGCCGCTTTCACACATTGTCCCCTTGAGCAGCAGGCAGCCTGCAGCTTGTTAAAGGGTTTTAAATAGTATCCATATGTCTCTGCAGAGAAGTGGGGGAATTGTGGGGGGATCCTGGATGGCCAGGGAATGCCAGCAATGCTGGACTCTTGCTCCCCAGCCTTGGCCGTTTTCTGACAGTTGTTGTCTGTATGGTCACTCCCCAACTTCCAGGACATAATTTGGTTGGTTTAGGTTTCACTTGACATTCAACGAATAAAACCATAGGCTCCTGCACAGAGCAGTCTGTGCGTGCTGGGAGGGGGAAGCTGCAGTGACTGTCTCTGGGGAGCAACACGCCATGGGGGATACGTGAGGATACTCCAGCCCCACAGCCACGTCACAACGCCCTGCAGATCTGCTGTCTGTCCCGTGACCAGCACTAGCGGTGTTGGTGTGTCCTGTCACTCTCCATGCTCGTGGTCTGTGGGCTCACTGCTGCTCATGCTACGTGTGGGGAACTGGCTTGTGGTCTGTGTTACACACTGGAGGGCAAACAAACCCAGCGTAGGCAGCCACAGCCAGCACAGAGGGATATTACAGTGGGGAAAATCTTACTGAACAGCTGGGTCAGGGTCTCTGACAGCACACTGGCTCAGAGAAGAGGACTCTGCCAGGATTTATCATTTGTCCTGGGAAGAGACCGGAGCTGGGTCAGAATAGTGAGTGCCCTGTGCTGTGGAGCGTTCCTGTCGTTCGATGTTTCCTCAGCAGTGATGGCCTATGAGCTGTGCTCTGGGAGCTGAGGGGATGTCCCCATGCTGGGTGTGACCTGTGCTGGGTCCCTGGGCACACGACTGACCTTGTGCTGAGCCTGCACAGGGACACCAGCGTTCAGGGCACCAGCTGCTCCCTGGGATTTGAAATGGCACGGTCGACTCTGCCAGGACAGAACGGCAGCACAAGTGCTTCTCCCTCTGCCTCGGGTGCTGCCTGCCACAAGCTCAAGAGAAGGCAGGGAAAGGGAATTCACATTCTCCATTTGCTGGCATTTATTTTTTGGCTGCTTGTTGTGGCCACATTGTCTTTGAACTTATTTTGAAAAAGCTGCCTGCCACCAGAGGAGAGCTGGGCAGTTCGTGAGCCGTTCCCACCAAGCTCCTGAATGCAGCTCCTGTCCTGAAGCCAAGCGGCTGCTGCATGTCATAATCACAGAATGGCCTGGCTTGGAAGAGGCCCTAAATGCATCTCATTCCAACCCTTCTGCCATGGGCAGGGACACTTACCACTAGACCAGGTTGCTCCAAGCCCTGTCCAGCCTGGCGTTGAACACTTCCAGGAATGGGGCAGCCACAGCTCCTCTGGGGAGCCAGTGCCAGCCCCTCACCATGCTCACAGGGAAGAAATGTCCCGGCTGGGCTAAGAACCAGCTCCATTGGCCTCAGGGCTGTTTGCTGAACCCCAAAGCCTGTAGCAGTTCCCTCCTTTTACCAGCACCCTCCCTTTGTGTGGGCAGGTCCTTCAGACAAAGAGGACGGCGCGTCGCCAGAACCTCGAGCTGCAGAAGTGTGAGGAAATCCTCGGCAAGCTGATCAAGTACCGCTTCAGCTGGCCCTTCAGGTGAGGGCAAGTGGCCTCCTCCTCCTCTGTGGGCAGGACTGGCCACAGGCAGCGTTGGGGTTGTGGGCTGGCTGTGAAGCAGTCCTGCCAGATCCACCTGGGAGACTTAGGCCTCCAAAAGCAAGTCACGTCTGGGAAGAAGCTGCTCCGGAAGAAACCACCATGTTCTCAGTCTTCAGCTGGACTGAAGACGTGGTGTCCTTCTGAGGTGGCAGGCAAGGGGCAGGGAGGCAGGTGTTCTCTGCCACCTCCAGGATTTTTGGAGCACTAAGGTGCTGTGACTGAGGGAAGCTACAGACCTTCCCCATGCCTGAACCAGCTCCCTGGGCTCCTATCCTTCCCATTCCTGTGCCATAGGGCTGATGTGTCTCTAACACATCATGTCGAGGTACTGCTTGGGCTTGTTGCACCACTGTGGGGCTGCAGGTCAGGGGTGCCACAGGGGTGAAGAGCTGAGGGGGCCACACTTCTCTGCAGTGGTGCCAGGGTCAGCATTCCCTTCCTATCCCTGTGGCTCTTCCTTTGGCAGGGAGCCAGTGACCACAGAAGAGGCTGAAGACTACTTTGAGGTCATCAGCAACCCCATGGACTTCCAGACTATGCAGAGCAAGTGCTCTTGTGGCAATTACCGCTCCGTGCAGGAGTTCCTCTCCGACATGAAGCAGGTGTTCTCCAATGCTGAGCGCTACAACCAGAACGGGAGTCATGTACTGTCCTGCCTGGAGAAAACAGAGCAGTGTTTGATTGACATGGTGCACAAACACCTGCCAGGCCACACATACGTGCGCAGGAAGCGCAAGAAGCTCTCCGCCAGGGGCCAGGGACTGGAGGAGCAGGAAGGGGACAGTGAGTCAGAGCCCCTTGAACATTCCCGGGGGCGAAAAAGGAAGAAATGAGGGATGGGGAGACTAGGGGGAGAGTCAGAGCTGGAGCAGGCCTTCTGGTGCTGCCAGGCAGTCGGATGGGTTGTCTGGAGGGAGTTGAGGAGCAGTGGGCACTTCTCTGTTAGTCCAGCCTTCCCTTGGGCCCATCCTAGTTTAAATTTTTCCGCAATTTCCTCAAGTATTTTGTCATCCATTGAGTGGCGATGACTTAATGCTTCCTCCAAAATCCACAAAGCTCTTCACGAGTCTGTCCTGCCAGGAGGGGAAGGGGGGGAGGGCAAGGGGAAGGCCTGGCCAAGCTTGGCTGGGCGGAGGAACACCAAGCCTGCTCCAGCTCAGGCGCTGTGGGTTTCCTGGAATGAATCGCTTCCTCCCCTCGGCAAGCAGCCGGAGCATGGTGGGACCATCTGCTGCCAGTCATGTGAGCGCACCAGGCTCAGGCTGGTGCAGGGGTGGGATCGTGTTGCTTCACAGAAGAACTGGGTGCCATCAGGCCAATGGGCTACTCGGTCTTGTATGTACATATTTATATGGTGTTAATTCCGAGCCCCGATGCCGGGCTGCGTGGGGCAAGCAAGCACTTAGGTGTACTGCGGTCCGGCTTTCACCAGCATCCCAACACCACTGCTCCGAGGTGCTCCTGCTTTCCCTTGGGCAATCCCTGGAGGTCTCAGTCCAAGGAGGGCTCTGAGCTCAGCTCCCCACCTGTACACACCAAGAGGAGGCTCCCTGCTCACCTGGACCTGCATGCAGTCATGCAGCCCTTTGGATGCCCCGAGTGCCAGCAGCAAACTGGAGAGTGTGGGTGTCTGCACAGCCCAAGGAGAGCTCCAAGGCCAGGGGAGCAGCAGAAACATGTGCTGTGTAACTTTTTTAATTAATTTTTTAGTTGAAAGTGGCTTGTTTCTAGCTGTGATCTTGTACAAAGAACACCTGTAAGATACCCTTGTCTTGCTTTGGCACATGTACAGTTTATATAAAATCATGTTTGCTTTATATTTTCCCCCTCTTTAAAAGTCATTTTCCTACCAGTAGCAGGAGTTACATCAGGGGACTTGGCGGGGAGGGAGAGGGGGATCCCAGTATCCCTCAGCCACAATCTCACGACATTTTGTAGTAACACCCTCGTTCCTGTGCCATGGCCCAGCACCGGCCCCTGCTGCCCCACATGCTGACTTTTCCTCAAGAAAATAGTTGGTTTTCCTATTCTCTCTTCCTCTCCGTCATGACAGGTTTGGATCATATGATCAGGGCTTGAGCTTCTTATCCCAAAATTGTTTGATTTGGAATAAATGGGCCAAGGGGCTGCTCAGTGCTGGTTTTCTAACAAAAGCAGAAGCAGCTGTTGGAGCTCCTGGGATTTGAGAAGAGAAGAATCATTGATTACAAATTACAGCCTAGTTTTGTGAACTTTTTAGGTTTGGGGTTTTTTTAAACAGGTATTTGTTTTCAGTTCTGGACTGTCGATGACTGCAGATGAGGCAGGTTTCCAGCCCCTTCCCTCTCCCCAGCCTCACATGCCCTGCCCCACAGAATAGCACTGACGTTTGTATCTCGCACGTCCCTTCAAGAGGCTGTTTTGTCCTGTTTCCTAGAGAACATTTCCTGCAGGTCCTACACAGTAGAACCTTTGGAACTGCACGTTTTCTAAAAATCAGTGTCATTTGGGGGGAGGGGGTTTCTGCGAAGGGCTGTACTTGTAATAAATTGGAAACTTAAGAATAAACATTATGTACTTGTGTTTGTAAACCTGGCTTGTCTAAGTTCTTTGTGGGTCCCTGTGTTGGTGTGGGATTGTCTGAGACGGCTCACCTCTGCCTTCCCAGAGCTGCCATTGGACATTTCTGGCGGGCAAATGGAGCTGTGGAGTAAGGGAATGGTGAGTCAGGATCAGGTCAGCTTCTGAGACTGTGCTGGTGTGCTGTCACCCTCCCCAGGGACAAGGAACAGGGCTGTGCTCTGCCTGCCCCTGGAGTGGGGAGCAGTCCTTGTTCCTTGTCCCCTGCATGGTGCCAGTGTGACAGTTGTCCTGTTCCATTCAGGGTGGCACTGGGTATCACTGGAGGGACTATGTAGGATGATGGGGAGTTGGGATGTCTGCTCTTTCACCCCAGCGGGGCCTGGCTGCCCCCAAAGCCTCTTCCTTCATGTTGGGGTGCATTTTGCAACCAGAGCCATGCTTGCAGTAAGGATTATTGCTGCTGTGTCCCAGGCCCCCATCCTGATCTCCAGCAGCCCAGCAGGGACATTTGGAACTCCAAGGGCAGCACAGCTGGAGCAGTGATGCCCCAGTGCTCATGACAGCCTGCAGCTGTGACACAAAGGGTTTGGCCAAAGCTTTGCTTGTTTCTGCCAGGAGGACGAGGGTTCCCGTGTGTCTTCATCCTCCTCCTCACTCCAGATCTGAGTTGGGAGTCCTCCAGCCAGGCCCCGTACTGCTGGGCAGGGGAAATCCTGATGGGTTTGAGGGCTTGAAGGCTCTCGGCAATGGACAGGTGCTGTTTTCCCTGGAGAAGCCTCATCCCTTCTCTACAGGAGATGATTTGGCTTGCTGGCCATGCAACAGGACCTGAGTGACTCCAGCTGGGACATTTCCAGGCCTCAGAGCAGAGATCTCGCAGCAGCATCTGCTCCAAGACCTTTTTGGAGACTTGCTTTTTATAGCAGCCCCTCCATGGCATCAGTGTCCTGTGCAGGGCTATAAATAGCTGTCCTCACACCTGGCAGGGCAGTGTGGGGCTTGGCGGGCAGCCAGGGCCCTACTACCAACCATCACCAGCCCTGCTGCACCCACTGCCTGCAACAAACCCTGGGGGCTCCTATGATTGCTGGAGTTCCAGCTTGGCCTTGAGAAAATGAGGCCCAACTTTGGCCCCCTGGGTTTCCTCATGGCTTAATTCTCAATAATTACAGTCTGGTTAATGGGGGTTTTAGTGCATTCCCAGAGCACAGTGGCTTTCATTTTGCTACTCAGATCTGGAGGGAGTGTCCATTCATGTGAGGGTGGATAACCCCCATGGCTCAGCAAATGCCAGGAGTGACGAGACTCCACTTCTCTATGCTGAGCTGGACCAGGACCTCAGGGTATCCTGGGCCCATCTTCACCTAGCTGGCAGCCCCAATTCAGCCTCTGTAGCCATCCCGTCCCACCGTCCGCAGCCCATCCCACCTCAGTCTCCACAGCCATCCCAAGCCAGGGGCTGCCCTCTGGGGCCTGGGCAGTGCTGAACCCCACTTGTCTCTTGCTGAAGGGGTTCATCGGAGGCAGGTGTTTGGTGCCCTTGGGGCTGAGGAGGTGCCCTTGCCCTGAGGAGGAGACAGGATGCAGGGATGAGCTTAGGTGGGGGGGTGCAGAGGGAGGCTGAGCCCCACAGCACAGGGTTGAAAGAAACTGTGACTAGGAGCCCACTGTGTCCCTGGGCCAGTCCTTCCGTGTGACAGCTCCGCTTTGCAACAGGCTCTGTGGAGCTGTGCCCCAGGACTGGCAGCCTCCAGTGGAGCCAGCTGGGCTGCCGGGGCCGATAGCGGGCGGCGGTGGGCGCCGGCGGCCCCTCTCGGGCCCGATAGCAGGGGCCTGTTGGGACGGGTTATCTGGGTGAGCGCTCCAGAGGCAGCCGCTCCTTGGCAAGCGCTGGGCGCTCAAGGGCAGCCCGTCCCCAGGGGTGTCGCCAGCCGGGCACCAGCACTGGGCCTCGTGCCTGGCGCACAAGGGGAACCCGGCTGGCTCTGGGCTCAGCACCCGGGGCAGAACACAGGGAGAGCACGTGGCCCTGTGCCCCCTTCCCGGGCAGCCCCCACCCAGAGCCGTGCCCAGCTCCCCAGCTGGACTTTGGAGCCTGTCCCGCAGCCAATATTGACTCTCCTGCCCCAGGTCACATCTCTTTTCTCTGCCCAAAACAAACTTTCCTGTGGCAGCCAAGGGAGCTCTAGGGGCTGCAGCCCACTGGTGCTGGGGGCAGGTGGGGTCCCTGCCCTGGCACCATCATCACCACCAGCCTGGGGAAGGGGCTGGATGCCCAGCACAGCCAGGGGTACCCAAACCCGGTGAGAGACCCTCGCTGTCCCCCCAGTGACACCACATGGGCACTGGGGGCTCCTTCGCACCTCGTCCGCCACACCAGCTCCTTGGGGAAGAGAAGCCTTTTCTCAGCTCAGTGATCCGAGTTCTGCCTTCCCGGAATGCCGGGGGTGGCAGGGAGCAGATTAAAGGTGCTTCACCGCATCAGTCCCGGCAGCACAAAGCCCTGGCACAGCTTGATGGTGGGTGGGGGGGCCCGACTCCAGCCCTGGGGGGGAGTCTCGCCCCTGTCCTCCAGCCACAGTTTGATAGTCTGAGCCCTAAGGGCTCTGTCAGAACTGGGGCCGAGGGCTGCTGGGGTGAGCAGTGGGTGCCAGGTTGAATGCTGGAGAGAAGGTCCGTTGCTGGGTTGTTGCTCCCCGGGCAAGGGTCGACCCTCCCTGGGGCCCAGCGCTGCCCAGACTGCAGGCTGGCTAATTACCACGTAATTAGATGATGGACAAGTCTAAGCATCACTAGAGCTGTGTTGCCCCTACAGCTCCTGCCTGCCACAGGCGCTGTGCTGCCTATGCCCCTCCCACAGCCCCCTACC
>VZRQ01011047.1:417166-439580 GCA_013397975.1 Machaerirhynchus nigripectus | reverse complement strand
CTCAGGAAAGTAATTTTTGGCCCTAATTCGGTAAAAAAAAAAAAAAAAGGAAAAATGCACTTTAGCATGGTCTACTTCACCATGGGAAGTCTCCAACAGCAACAAACTGCCTGTCAACCTGCAGAGGGATGCTGGGTAAAGCACAAGTAACTGGTGTGGCCTGGGTGACAGGGAAGGGTGGCTGCTGTTCCTGCAGTGTGCACTGCTGGCAGCAGGACTGGAGGGGACCTTCCAGAGGCTTGGAAAGCTCCTCGCTGTGTCACAGCAGTCACACCACTCTTACACTTCGGATTTAGCAGATTAAACGCCTTCCTCAATGCGTTTTGTCCCCACAGTTCGGGGTCCAGGAGATCCTGCCTTTCCAAGGCCATTGGTGAACAGGGATGTGCCAAGTTCCACTCACGGATCCAGATGCCCACGGTTGTTTGACCCAAGGGCTGGCAGGGAAGTGCCAGCACAGCCCATGTCAGGGAACTGCAGGGAGGCACAGCTGTCCCCTTCTGGAAAACTTGCCTTGTGTATGTCTTCAGAACTATCTTATCCCAGGAAGCACAAAATTCTCTGCTTCTTGTAGGGAAGAGGCATCAGCTCCCAATAAGAGTTACCACGAAATTTGTGCAGAAAAAGACCAATATCCAGCCATCAGAAAGGAGTCCTGAAGACCGCTAGGAAGGAGGCATTGCCATCTAGTGTCGGGCTAGGAAAGGGCTCAGGAACATATTCGCAGGAGCTGGACTGGATAATCCTAGCGGGTCCTGGCGGCTCAGGATATTCCATTCTTCTACAATTCTCTTAGTGCCAGCCCAACCAGTTCTGACTGGAGAGACAGTTTTAGACCCTTCTGGGAAAGAGCAAGGCCAAGAAGACGGACAGACAAGACCACCTGTGATGCATGGACGGCTGGGAAGCCCTGGCTGATACGGCTGTGGAAGTCACAGAATCATGGAATGGTTTGGGTTGGGAGGGACCTTAAAGCTCATTTTGTTCCACTGCCTGCCATGGACAGGGACACCTTCTGCTAGACCAGGATGCTCCAAGCCCTGTCCAACCTGGCCTTGGACACTTCCAGGGATGGGACAGCCACAGCTTCTCTGGGCAGCCTGTGCCAGGGCCTCCCCACCCTCACAGGGAAGAATTTCTTCTCAATATCTCATCTAACCCTAACCTTCGGCAGTGGGAAGCCATTCCCCCTTGTCTTGTCACTCCAGCCCCTTGTCCAAAGCCTGTCTCCAGCTCTCTTGGAGCCCCTTTAGGCGCTGGAAGGGGCTCTAAGGTCTTCCTGGAGCCTTCTCCAGGTGAACACCCCCAGCTCTCCCAGCCTGTCTCCAGAGCAGGGGGACTCCAGTCCTCAGAGCATCTTTGACTCTGCATTTATTCAATCCCAGCCACAGCCCCATGTTCTGAGCACACAGAGTTCTGGAGCTTGCTCCAAAGCTGGTATTATTCAGTAATTTTAAATCTAGCATCAACATTCACAGGAACATTCAGCCAAAACAAAGAGCACAACAACCTGTCGCCCACGAAGGAAGCCAGCTCTACAGACCCCATTCTAAATTCCAGCTCCTTTCAGGCATTAATCACTCTTGCACAATAAAATTGGCACAAGTCCTGCCAGCTTTAGTGCTCAGGTTGGTTTATTTTCTCAGAACAAAAATATCAAACATAATTTTTTAAAGAACAACCTGTATATATAGAAAACATCATGGCATCCTCCTCCCACCTACAACTTCCCTGAAAGCAGCCTGGAATCTATCTGCAAGAGGCAGGACGTCAGGAAAGAGTTTTCTTCAAACTGTGTGCATGGGAGAAGAGAAGGTATTTACACAGACCCCTTCCTCTCTTCAACAGCAGGACTTAATTATTCTGAAAACTGCCTCAAAACATGGCAAACAAACCCAACTTCAGGAAAACCAGGTTGTGTGTAAAGACAGAACCTTCATTTCAGTCTCTCAAAGTAAGACAGTGTTCCTGCCCCTTTTCCCAAAGCTTGTAAGTGATGCTGAGACCTCCATGTGCCAAGAGCTGGACAGCTGGAACAGTCCTAGGATAACAAAGCATCACAGTCAGTGTCTCCCCAGCATCACCTGTACAGTTTGTTTAATTTCAGCACCAAATGATCCATGGTTACCAGCACACACCTCCAGTGGCCCTGAAAGAAACACCTAGAATTCCATGGATTAGCACGAGTGGAACAAACACAGTGAAAGCCCCTTAAAATCCATTCCGCTTCCTCATGAAAGACTTGGAGAAAACTGAGTATTAAGTGACAAGAGCTAAAAATGAGCCAGGCTCCCTCACGGAAATCCCCAGAGCACTCCTTGGGCCACCTCCCTTTTTACACAGGGTCATCCATGCTTCCCATCACTTATGCTTTTCCACCCTGGTTCTGGGAAAACTGAAGCCTGGATACTTACTCTTTGCCTTTGGGAGAAAGGTGAATCTTGTATGAGACACAGGAATTTCTCAAAATCCATATTTCTATTATTTCTCCCCATATTTTCCTGCTCCCAGCTCCTTCTTGTTGCAGGACAGGAGCACTGGAAGGCCTGGCCATCCGGCTGCATCCCAGCAATGGATCACAGAGCACTTCCAGCACTTTGGGTGTTGGTACCTCACCCCATCACTCCCACTTGCAGTTGGGTCCTTGACAGTCTTGGAGCCCATATCCAGCAAAACCTCTTTCCTTCATCTCAGCCTCCACCCATCCCTCCCCTTCTTTAACCAGAAGGAAACCAGTACCTTGGTGCAGCATCAGCTTGGTCTGGGTAAGAACCAGGACTGTTTTTAAGCAGTGATTCCTCCATACTCAGCTCTAAATTTCAAAGGGGAACCTCTTGGGTCACTGCTCAGGACTTGGCTCACCTACCTCACCTTCAATGACTTCACTGGCCTTGTTGTCAAAAGTTCACCTGCTCCTTCAGTGCCTCTCCCAGATGGGCTTTCCCTCTGCTCCTGCAGAACCAGCACCTTCCCCTCGCTGGTCCTCAGACAGACCCAGCCCCTTCCCCTCTGCCTGGTGCCACAGGTCACATCCTGCTGCTCCTGCTGTTGCTGCAAGTGGCTCCTCTCAAATACCAACACAGAAAAACTGATACTGGAAGTATTCTCCCAATTTGCCAGCACAAAAGGCACCAAAACACTGTTGGAACATCAGCCTTGTCCCTCTGTCATCCATAGGATGACCAGCAGAAGGAAAAATGGAATAAATGAAAAACCAAAAAATCCTTGGAAACCTTTCCCCAAAACAACCCAGTATCTGTCTCCTACAGGAGCTCTGAGGATCAAAGGATCCCCTCCAAAAGGTGCCTGACCTGCTCTCAGCTCAGGAATACCAGGAGCCCAAACCCATTTTTATACTCTTCCAGCATCCGCAGGCTACCACAGCTGGCCCAGCCAGCTCAGCTGCAGTGGCCATTTCAGCACACATAAATCAAATTACTGGTAGCAAAATAAGGAAGCCTGTTCCTTAGAGGATATCGAGTTACAGGCTGCTAAGCNAAAAAAAAAAAAAAGAAGCAGGAATTGTGAGGGAAACAGCCTCTTTACAGACTAAAAGAGGAGAAGATGAAGCATCACATGATGCTCAAAATCCACACCTCATTCATTATACATCCTTGAAAAGCACCACAGGATCACGGGATAACTGGGGGCTTCGAGGAACATCAGGACTCTCCAGCCCATCCCCAGTGACTCATCTCCCTCTGCTGACCCCGGCGCAGTGTGATGGTCAGTCTGTGGGCTCAGAGCCACACACAACCCATGATCAAGGGCCACCCTGCCAGAAAACTGGGTCTGATTCAACACAATGTGCCTCCTTCAAGGGCTGTCCCCAATTTAAAGTTCAGGATAATAAAAGCACAAAAGAGTTGAGGAACTTTCAAGACTGTCAGAAACACAGGAGTGAGACTTCCAGCCTACCGCAAACTGGGATTTAGTGCAGTCACTGTCCTGGTTCATCCACACTCACCAAATTCCATGCTACAGCCTCATTTAATAGGCCCACTTGTACTGCCAAACCTTCCAAAACTGGGGGTACACTAGGTTCCTGACACACAGGACACCCATTGTCAGTCCAGGCTGGCAGCACTTTCTAGGAGAAGGGGGAAAAGGAAGTCCATAAAGAAGGAAAATGACTGGAGGACACTTCAGCTGATCTCCTCCTTGAAAATGAATCAGAGAGAGAAATGCTTAAATCATTTCTCCAGTTCACAGCAGAAAGTTCTATCAACCAGGAGAAGGAAAAAAGGGCATCAAGTGGGAAAAAGAAATCCTTATCCTTGATGTGCTACAGTGTTCTGTACCTTGTTAGACTAAAGCATCCTTGCTCCTCCTAAAATACAACTGACTTCCACTCTGCTCCTTGTCAGTCTAATCCCATCGCCATGCAGCACTTCTTTCACATGTTCCCAAACAGGAATACTTCAAAGCTGATCACTGATGTTCCCACCAGCTGTTAGCTGTGGTTTGGGGTGTCTAATCGGGAACAAGCCCACAGCTACTGAGGCTCCTTGTGCACCAGGAAAATAAAGGATCAGACCAAGAAGTTTCTGGTTTCGTGACTGCTATTTGAACTAATAAAGTCTTTACATGGAGCCAATTAAAAAAATATTCAAACTGAAATCCTAAACTCATTTCAGGGAGTGTTTGATCAGTTTACCTCCTTCATTTCCACCTAATGGCTCCACAACCAGAAGAGAAGTGGAGGGGAGCCACAGGGCCCTGCAGACACAAGAGCTGGATGGGATTCAACACCAGTGCTGCTCCTGCACGGAGGAGAACAGCACACTGCAGCCAGAAGCCTGCTCCAGGATTTGTTTCCTTCACTACAGCAGGTTGGCAGCGACTCAGTCAAGAAGGCCAGCAAGGCACAGGGGCTCTGAACGTCACACACAAGCCTGTTGGTCCCAGCTATTTTAACACATCCTTTTGAACGACAAAGCCGATCATCAATTCACAGGGAGCAACAGGCCAGGTTACAGGTCATTTATAATCACAGTCACCTTTACTCTGCATTAAAGCCACAATTAACAGTTCATGCTTAACTAAGCCTTTACAATTTGCTTAAGCTGCTTTTTTGCATTAAAAACTGCAGGTGCATCTTCCCCAGCTCCCCTTTTTCTGCCTCCATCTCTAGAAGGGCTTGCAGGGAAGCACCACACACAGCAGATACAGTTTCTGTTAAAACACCAGAGAACCAGAAAACTCAGAATTGTGCACTTAACCATTGGTCCTGCCAGTCAGCCCTCACTACCCCCCATGCCTTGAGGCAGCAGCTCCCAGCAGTGCTGCACTGGGATAACCCTCAGCAAGAAGAGTGCTCCTCAAGGCAAGTATCCAAGAAAACAGGTTGATGGTGGCAGCCTGGAAAGCTTTTACATCTCAGAAAAGTGACCTCAAAGGATATTCAGAGAAATGCAGCCTCCTCTGTTAAGGGAAACAGAGCACCTTCTCTTCAATGCTTCTGTTCAGATCTAAATGGGATTCACACTGAGCATGGAAAAGAAAGGAAGGGGAGTTGTGACTCAGTAGCCAGAAGGATAAAGCACATCCTAAACCACAGCTCCACACGAGCCTGGCTGGGAAAGCAGATGTTATGTGCACACATCAGCAAAGAGCCAAAACCTTGAACAGCAACTGCCTGAGAAGTGCTCTTCACTCAGAGCCTGACCAGCCCCACAGGCACTGCCACTCTGGAATGACACTGGAGAAAAACCACTGTGACCAGGAAGGAACAATCTCGTGGACCCCACGAGAGGTTCCTGACAGGCTGCAGGGCTCTGGAGTGCTGAGAAGAAATTCCAGCAGCACCAGGGTGCTCTCAGCAGCTGGTAACACAATGTGCTGGGCAATCCACCCTGACACCAGGAGAGGAACGGCCATTTACAACGCCAGCCTGTCCTGATTTATCTGGGCATGAGGCATTGCCACCCCAGGGAGGTTTCTCTGGGCACACGACATGCCTTAGGGAGAAAATTGCCTAATAAGGGACCATTTATATGCTCTCTGTGGAAGTAGCTCTGCAGTCAGCCATGCCCTCCTCTTTTCTCTCTAAGTGCTGTTTAGGGATGTCCAGCTGTGAGGGCTTCAAGTGGCCACTCCAGTGGCTGAGGTGGCTGTGGATATATTTTCAGAGCATGGCAGCACACAAGCACACAGACACTCAACCTTCCCACATCCAAAGCTGGAGCCTGCCCCATCACAGATACCCAAATCCACAGAGGAAGGTGGAAGGAACAGATATGCTGCTCCTCTCTTCTAGAGCCAAGCTACATGAACTTCAACTGCTATCTGAAGATCAGCACTTACACACAGTTTTTTCCTTAGGACTTTTTTTTCCAAGTCAATTTGTCAAGATGCTCAGCTCTGCGAAGGATCCACAGTGAGTTCCAAGAGCTGCCTGTATGCCAGATAGACAGCTCTGTGCCAGGAGGAATTCTCCAGAGATCTGTAACAAGTCCTGACTCCAAAGGCCCTGAACACTGATGACATGCACTGCCATCCTGAACCTAAAGTGACAGAAGCAAGAGCTGTCAAGTCTTCTTAGATCTGGGGTAAGACAAGGATACATAAAGCAAAAAGGAAGAACAGAAAACAGAGCTCTTTCCCAAGCACACCTTTAAAAAAAAACCCAAACCCTTAAAACAGCACCCAGCCAAAAGAGCAAAACTTCTTGTTCAGAGAGCAAGAGGTCTCACAAGAGGGACAATTATGGGAAGGTGAAAGAAGGGATGAACTCTTCAACACACACTTCTGACTCAGGAAGGACTTCACCCAGCAAGCTGGGGCTGAAACTGATCCTTGGAGCAGCTCCCAGTCCTTCAAGAGCTCAGATAACTTCTAGGACAATAATGTTCAGCGTTCTATGGAATCAACAGCCCCTGATAAAGCAGGGTGGGCTGTGCAAGAAGCACATTAAGGTCATGTCTATCCTTACTGGAAGTAACTCTTGAGCTCTGCAAACCAACTCTCAGCAGTGCCAAGACACTCCCTGCATCCAAAGCAAAAAGCCTTTCCAAAAGCTCATTCCCTAAATACGGAGCCCTTGTTGAGATCTTCTGGTGCCGACAGCCAAAAACACCATCTGTTGGCAAAGTGCTGCTGCCACTGTCAGACACAGCCACCAGTGCCCAGGTGCTGTTCCAGCAGGGAGGCAGCCCCCAATTCCATCAGGTGCTTTGTGCTGCTGCTGCTGATGGAAGACACTCCAACATGGAGCAGCTGAGGGAGCTGGAGAGGCTCAACCTGGAGAAAAGGAGGTTCAGGAGGGACCTTCTGTCTCTCCACAACTCCCTGACAGGAGGGTGCAGCCAGGTGGGAGTCAGGCTCTGCCCTCAGGGAACAAGGGACAGGACAAGAGGGAACAACCTCAAGCTGTGCCAGGGGAGGTTTAGCTTGGATATTGGGGAAATTTTTCTCACGGAAAGGACTGTAAAGCATTGGAATAGACTGCCCGGAGCAGTACTGGAGTCACCCTCCCTGTAAGTGTTCAAAAAATGCATGGATGTGGGACTTCAGGCCATGGTTTAGTGGTGAATGTGGTGGTGCTGGACTGATGGTTGCACTTGATCTTAGAGGGTTTTTTCAACCTTCTATGATTCTGTTCTCCTCCAGCTCGTGCCTGCTAAAGGTCAGCCAGCACTGGTCCTGGAAAGGCCAAGCTGAGACCCCAAGGGATATCCCTGTGTGAGGTTTTACTTCTCAGAGCCTTTTTCACCAGCTCTAATATAAAATATTCTGGTGTTACAAATCAGTAAAACATTAAGAAGGTGCTGGGCTCTTTTCATTCCCTTGATAACACCTGGTTTATCATGCAGGTGGAGTTTAAAGAGAATTGGCTATGTGTAAGATGGGAATTTCTTTATGAAGTTTTAGCTTTGCAGAGCACTCAGAGTCACTAGCCCTCACTTCCAGTAGAAAGGAGGCACATGATTATCTTAAGTTTTTCTCTGAGTTAAAATTTTTAAGGCCTTCTTTCCCTACCCCTCAAGTTGTGCCCTGTCTGGGCACCAGTCCTGCTGCTTTGGAGGCTCCAGACGTTCCCTCTGAACTAACAGAAGAGATGTCTTTGTCCTACCTGCTTTTCTTAGTCTTTAATCCAGGGATTTTAAATGATCATGGATGCTTATTACTGTCCTGATACACCCTTCAGGGGAAGTGCTCTCCTGATTATGAGAGGGTGTTGGTGCTGGTCAGAGTCCTGAGACCTGCCAGCTCTCTGCTCCAGTGAGCAGTGAAACACTGACAAACTTGGGCAGAGTTTTAAATGCTCTAATTGGGCAGTGCAGTAGCTGTGATGATACAGGGACAGCTGAGGTTAATGAAATAAGTGTTGAGAGCCCTCAAAAGTGTTCACTGTGGTTTTGGGAAACACTCCTCTGCTTGTGAGCTCCCAAGTCTTGTTCCCCTTTGTTCACTTGTGCATGGAATCACTGAATCACTTGAGGCCGTTTCCCCTTGTCCCGTCACTTGTCACCTTAGAGCAGAGCCCAACCCCACCTGGCTCCAACCTCCTGTCAGCAAAGTTTCCTTTCAGCACTGCAGCCAGGAATCCGCTCCTACCTCACCTGGGAGCTTTGTGTTTGAGCACAAAGGGGAATCACAGGCTTTAGGCATTTCCTAAATCAGAGAGAACAGCCCAGGGCCCATCCCTGGATGAGGCTGGAGAACCAATACTTCACCAAAGCCTTGAAGGACAGGCACAGTGGGACACTGGGATACTGCACAGGTCTCTGTCCTTTCCATTTCACATCATCTTGTGGCTTCTAAGCCCTGGCCAGACCTCCCAGTCTGGGCAAAGCCAGCCCTAGTGCATCCAGACCCATGTCCAGTACGTCCAACGGGAAAGCATATCAGGGATCCCTGAAACCAGGTGCTGTAGTAATTTCTTCAGTTTCCAGAAGAGATCAGAGCCCAGGATCCTTCCAGAGAGGTATTACAGGCACTACTGCAGGCTGGAACTGCAGAAATCCTCAGAAAAAAGCAGAAGATGCTAGAAGAGGAGAGAGCTGGAGGGAAAACAAAACCCCCAACCCAACAACCTCATTAAAGCTTTTCTCCTTCCTCTGCTTAACAAGGAGAATGCTTAATTAAGTCCTCCTTCAAGCCTTCCCCCTCACCGAGCAAGGCTCAGCAGAAAGCAGAGATTTAACAATTTCCTCTGCAGCACAGGACACTTCAGTGGGACAGGAATTTGCATATTCTAAAGGAGCAGTGAATTGCTGGTTCTCTGTTGTTCAACCACAGTGGGAAGGGACAAGATCAGCAGGAGTTACATTTCAGATCTGCTCAGGAATAAGGGAGAGCAGGAGGGGATGGAGCAAGTTGCTGTTTATTCCAATTCTGGAGCTTTCCCAAGGCAGGAGTTTGACTGTGTTATGCATAGACTTCTCAGTGTATTTGCAAGTCTCTTGCAGCTTACGAAATCAGTTCAACTGGCAACTGCTGCTGACTTTAAGCCAAATTATAGTCACTTCTACCTGGTAACACAGCCTCAGTTCTGCAGCCAGTTCTCACCCTCCAGAATTAATGCCTCCAGAATTGGTAGAACTTGCTATTCATGGCAATCACCAGTTTGACCTCAAAGTTACTGTTTCCTGTCATAATTTCAGCCTTGTTTGTTTTCACTGGAACATCTCCCTGTGCGTTCCCAACTCCTGGGACACTTCTCCTGTGTACTGAGCTGAGATACATATTAGAGACAAGCCTTCAACTCTGTCTCACTTATAATCAAAAATAAGGGCTCAGAGACTCATCCTCCTGGGACAGAACTATCACCTACTAGAATTGTAGACATTCCTAGGGAATTCGTCCCCACTCCTCAAGATTCAGTTCTCTTATGAAGGACCACAGCAGCACAGTGGGAAATTTCCTTTTTTTCTGATGGGTCTTTCAATCAAAACAGAACAAAAAGCTCCAAAGAGCAAGAGGCCTCAGCCCACCGTTCGGCAGTTTAGGGGACACCAAGCAGGACTTCCAGTTCCGCACATCCCAGGAAACTAAGCTCAATATACCTGCACCACACCGAGTGAGCAGAGGCAGGAAAATAAACCAAACCCTGAGAGCGGCCAGCATGAGACCCAAGGGATTTACAAGGAACTGCAGCAGGATGGATCTAAAAAGGAGTTTGTGCTTTTTATTTCTCCCTCTGAGTACTTCTGAATTCCCCTCAGGAAGCACCACAAGCAGCCTTGCATTTCACCAAAGGGAAGATCTATTCTGACCTGCAATTCCATTGAAAAGGTAGGAAGTGTGTTCTGAGCAAGATGTTGGTGGCAATTAGAAGAACTGGGCTCTACAGTTGGCAGGGGATACAGAAATCATGGGATGATTTGGGTTTGAAAGGACCTTAAAACCCAGCCAGTTCCACTCCCTGCCATGGACAGGGACACCTTCCACTAGACCAGGGTGCTCAGAGCCACATCCAGCCTGGTCTTGAACACTTCTAGGGATGGGGCAGCCACAGCTTCTCTGGGCAACGTGTGCCAGAGCTTCACCACCCTCACAGGGAAGAATTTCTTTCCTATATCCAATCTGAATCTCCCCTCTTTCAGCTTAAAGCCATTACCCCTTGTCCTATCACTGCAAAATCCTTTGCAAAAATACCAGGCAGAAGGAAGATACTCAGGTGTACCCAGGCTGAGTGTAATTACACAAAACAGCCCTGGATTATTCAGTGCAGAGAAATGAACTTTGCCCCTGGAACACAGCAGGACTCACCAAAAGCACAGCAGTCCCTTCAGCTTAAAGCCACTGAAGCAAGGGATGGATGCAGCAGAGTTCAGGAGGGAAGAGATGCCACAACTACAGCTCTGAGTCATTCAGGAGCTGGACCACAGGTCAGCTCAGTGCTCCACAAGCACCTATCATAGGGACCTATGATATATCACAGGCATCCTATAGGGAGGTTTTCTACAACTTTTGTGATTCCACTGGACCGTTAACCATGGACTGCAGGCAGCATTCCCTGCCCACCTCCTCACTCAGTGTCTAACACAGAATGGATGAAGCAGGCTTGCCAAACTGCCCCAGCACAGCCTGTGCCCTAAACTTAACGGTACAAAGCTGTTAGAAAACACTAAAGAATATTCTGCCTCAGTTCTGACCAATTCCCAGCGCCTCTGACTGGGAGCTCCTGCTGGAACTGCTTTGCTCCTCTCTGAATGTATAATGAAGTTTAAAGCAGCAGCCCAACCTCCAGCTTGCACAGGGCCCTACAGGGACCTCCTCCAGCAAAGGACTTCTTCTGCCATAAATGAACAGTAGATTTTTGTTTGGGTCTCAGTGATTTATGTTCATCTGGGAGACTTAGTTTCCTTTTAATACTGCAACAAAAATCAACTTCAAGGAAGTTTGGAAATATTTTTGACTGACAGCTGTCCATCATCTGTGTAAGGTGGGAGAACTCCACACACAGGAGTCAGTGGATAAACTGGCTGATAAGCAGTTCAGCCCAGCCCTTAAACTTGCCTCCAGGAGAGATTCTCCCTTTCCCTTTATACTTCTCAGTCTCCTCTAACCAAAATCATTGGTTTACTTAAACCAGATGTGTGGAAATCAGCATCTTCACAAGATGCTTTCTGGGAAAAAAGAAGCCACACAACCTTCCCAGGGAAGGACCTGTCTGGTGCCCCAGCAGACCACCACAATCACCCCAACTCACACCACAAACCAGGCCCAGCTGATTCCAGAGCCCCACAAGAAGCTTCCCAGGTCAGGCACCACCAGGAATGAGACCCAAGGTCCTACAAGCTTCCGAACTGCAACTCCCTGAAATGCAGCAAGTGGAAAATCAGAGCCTCTTGCCAAGTCCAGAGCCACAGACGTTCTGCACAAGACTTCATCAGTCTTACATCCCCTTTCAGAGCTCCTTTCCTGGGGCAAGCACCTGCTAACACATCTAGTAAGGCCCATCCCAAACCCAGGGCAGGATGACTTGTGCTCTGAGGCCACATGCCCAGCTCAGACCAGAGCACAGGGGCAGCAGGAAGGGTAAAGGCTCCACAAGGAGGCACGTCCAGCCAAAAGAAGGTTGTGCTCCTTTAAGAAGCAGTGGTCAATCCAACCTCTTCCTCAAACACTGCCTTAGTTTCCTCACAAGCACAAAGAAACAACCCTAAAACAGCAGAGCTGATGGAAAGGCTGTCAATACTCATTTTCTACTAGCAAAGAGGTACTGCCTGTGTTGCAGGAGAGACAACAGCAGCAAACTGATGGCCCTGTGCTGGGGATGGTTCATGACAGAAGGATGCTGTCATTTTCCAGAACTCTTTCCCTAGGGTTTCCCCCAAAGCAAGAGACCAGCAAAGATTTCCATTCCTGCTTGCACCCCCCTGAAGATTCTGAGAAAAAAAAAGAATGATCAAAGAGCCTCTGTGCATTTATAAACCCGTCAATTTTGCTAGAAGATTTAAGGCTTTGAAGAGTCCAAAGCATCTATTTGAAATTTTCTATCCAAACAGACTTTTTTAATACTTAAAAAAACCCAAGAAATAAAATATTTAGATTTTTCTGAAGTGAGGCACTCCAACAACTCCAGACAGAAGCGCTGGAGGGGAGGAGGAAATCTAATTCTTAAGTTTGACAGGAACCTACTTTTTTTTTTCCTTTCTTTCTTTTAATTGGCAGAGAAACAAGACTACAGAGCCATTTCACCCCCTGGCTCTGACCAGGAATAGCTGGTCTAAGCAGCACAGGAAACAACAAACCAAACTTACTCAACTACTGGCAGTTCCAGGTCCCTGTCCCACACAAGCTTTGCCTCACAGGAAAGATTCTCTGAGCTGATGATGTAGCAGTATTCCACCCCACTATCTTGCCCTTCCTCTCCACACACTTTCCACTTTGCCTCCAAAACCCTCCCATGCAGAAGAGAAGCAGGTTCCCCACCTGAGAACGGTACAGGCATGACAGGTTTTGGTAGAGCTCAGCCTTTTTCAAAACCTGGTTACCTTGATTTCTTCTCAGCCATAAGAATTGAGAGGATCAAACATTTGGCAGCACATTTCTTTCTCCATTTCCACGTACTCCTTGTGGTATCTGCAAAGTAGAGCACAGGATGGCATCAGGGACTGGAGACTGTCTGTGCCACACTCAGTGTCACAAACTGAAAATGATGTTATTCTTTGGATATGAATGAATGAACATAATGGTAGAGTGTGCTGGCAGCAGAGACACAGCTCCTCCAAGCCCTGCTTTCTGCAGTGTCAGGGAAGGAGAGCTGGAAATGTCATGCCTCATCCCCAGACCTTGGGTCTCTGCTCTGCTGGGGACTAATTAGATCATTTGCCTCCTGTGAGACAGGTGCTTTCTACACTAGTTTTGGAAGCATGGGACACTGCAGAGGAACCCCACCCCGTGTGCTGTGGGATACATTTGTGTCTCCTTATGCAAGTTCTTTTAGCACCCAGGAGACACTGTCCGAGTGCCATACACCAGGGTATCTACCATGGATGTAGGATCTGGGCAGAGGGTGGGCAGGAGACAGCAGGGATTTGTGTCCGGACTAAGTGGATGACAAGGCAGATGTTTCCCCCTCTGTTCTCTCTTCCTTGCCAGTGTCACAGGATGGCAAAAGCTTCTCAGTCTGCTCCATTTGAACTTCTCCAAGCACAGCATCCTCTGCTCCCTGTGCTCTCACCTCACTGGCAAGGAAACCCTGAGCTGCAGGGTGACTCAGTTTGGGAACATCATCCCAGGGATCAGTGGCTGCCCACAAGTTCGGCTTTCCTGCATCTGCTGCCATATAAGGCCAAAAGCAAAGAGTTTTGTGCAACACACCAGAACCAGTCCCAGTGAGATGCTGGCTCAGGCTCTCCCAGCCCCAGCCCTCAGCACCCTTTGCGCCCAGAACATCAGGGGGTGTGAAATCCTGGCACAGCAAATCTCTCCTGGTAAGTCTCAGACAGATGTTGCTGATCAAGGATGCCCACCTATGGGGTGGCACATTCCCACACCTGTGACAGCAGGAAATCCGAGAGCCCCCTGTTTGGAGGAACAGATTCATGCCAGCTATTGGAAGAACCCCATTTCATTCCATTTCTGATGCAATGCAAGCCTTCCAATAAAATTCCCGGATCCAGCAGCAGAATTTGCACCAAAACCACCACAGCTGATACCAGACACATTCTATGTACCCCTCACCCTGGATTCTGCCTGTTGTTCTCCACAAAATTTTGCCAGGAACCTGTTTCAGCTGGTGAAGAGATGCATTCCAAAGCTCTGTTTTAGGCAGCAAAAGAGAGCTTGCTGGTTACCACACAACATTGCTTTTAATGAAGTATAAATGTACTCAGTAAGGAAGTGAAAAGCCACTATGAACAAGATTTTGATTCACATTCTATTTCTGAAGCATTTGTCAGATCACACTATGAGTTCTCAGGCAAGGGAAGGCTGGCAACATTACCTATCTAGCCTGAGGTAAGGCCTCAGTAACACCCAGTAACACTTGCTTCATCTGTTTCACTCTTTGTCATAGGCAAAAGACCTCACCTGCAGTGCTACCTCTAGCTCTGTGATCCAACATCAGAAAGACATGGAGCTGCTGGAGTGAGTCCAGAGGAGGCCACAGAGATGCCCCAAAGGCTGAAGCCCTTCTGGTCTGAAGACAGAGCTGGGGCATTCACCAGGAGAAAGCTCCAGATAGACCTCAGAGCCTCTTCCAGGGCCTAAAGGGGCTCCAGGAGAGCTGGAGACAGGCTTTGGACAAGAGCCTGGAGTGACAGGACACAGGGAATGGCTTCCCACCGCCAGACAGCAGGGATAGACGGGATATTGGGAAGGAATTCTTCCCTGTGAGGGTGGTGAGGCCCTGGCACAGGGTGCCCAGAAAGGCTGTGGCTGCCCCATCCCTGGAAGTGTTTCAAGGCCAGGTTTGACGGGGCTTGTAGCACCCTGGTCTAGTGGAAAGAGTCTTTGCCCATGGCCGTGGGATGAGCTTTAAGGTCCCTTCCAACCCAAACCATTCCATGGTTAAAAGCAAAAAATACACCAGTTTTACCAGACAGCGAAGCAGGAGCTCCAGGACAAGTGGTTTAATGTGCACTCAGTTCTGACACATGCACTCACTGAACGTGCCACTCTCTCCAGAACTGGGGCTGACAAAGGCAGAAACGCCTTGTTGCTTCCCAGCTGCACCACCTCACCACCATCAGCGAGATTTCCCTTTTATCTAGCGAGATATTTCAAACAAATCTAAGTGAATACATGAGGCTTCTAGAATCAGGCCTCCTAGTACTGTGCATGTACCAGCCTCCAAGAGCAGCTGGACAGAGCTGGTTTACAACTCCCTGCCCTCAGTGGACAATTTGGTAGCTCCATACCCAGAGGGAGATCAGGATGAACACAAGAGAATAATTTCAAATCTCCAGACCAGCAGCTAATACTGTCTTCGAGCTCTTTGTACTTCAGAAGTAACAGAACAAATTTGAAGACTTGGAGTTATGACAGACTATTAAAGAGAACACGGGTACACAGGACTGAACAGCCCTCCACCAAGATATCCCCTGGCAGAAGGCACTCAGCTCACCAAACTGGCTTTTCCAGCAGCACCAACCACGCTTTTTAGATGTTACTGCTGCCTTTCTGCAAGTGCCGGGCAGTGACATAGAGAAGAGGGCTCGTATTCAAGAAGAGCTGCTTTGTGAGCTCCAGAGATGAGGACAGCATTGCTCCTGCCTCAGTAAACAGTGCCAGGAGGACAGCACACACTTTTGGGAAAAAGCTTACTACTTCTTTTTTTTTGGGAAAAAGCTACTACTAGTTTCAAAGGAAGAGCATCGTGAGGGCATAGACAAGTGTTAGTCATGCTTTGGTGGGGCTGGGGCATGACTAAAGTTGGCAGGATAATCCTGTACTCAGCCTGCGGGCAAAGGGGGAGTTTGTCTTCAGGGCTGGTCACTTGTTATCTCCAAGATGGCAAGAAATTCACTTTTAATGAACATTAGTATTGTGCATTGAAGCACTTGCAGTGCAAAAAAGCTGCTGAAATTAACCAACACATCTTAAAGGGAATGAAAATCATTCCTGTTGAGAACACTAACAGCTGAGCATCAGCCAACTGTGTATCACTGGGTTTGAGGCATTTTACTAGCCCCCACATCCCTGTCCTCACAAGTTAGGTAACACATATCCCACCAAAGAAATACATGGAAAGGGTGGGTGTTCCCAGCTCCTCACCCACAGCTTCTGTGCCTGAAAAATGTCTCAAGCTGTTTCCTCCACATTTTTTCCCAAGTCATTTATTAACCCAGTAGTTATTAACCCAGTAGTTTGGGGTTTGTTTTTTTTTGGTTTTTTTTTTTGAACATTTGAAATATTTTGGAATGGATATTACAGCCTCTCCAAACACTTTCTCTTCCCCAGGGATGGAAAGGAGGGCTCTCACCTTGCCAACTTTTTCAGCTCATTGCTGATATCACGGTTGAAGGGCTGGATGCACTGAGCTCTGGACAGGAAATCCCGGGATTTGCTGTATTCCCTCATGTAGAGACAAGCCTGTCATGGAAAGAAGACAGATGCATCACAAGATAAATACAGACGCACTGCCCTTCCTCAGGACTTGTGCAACAACAAACATTCCTGAGAGAGAGCCAGGTAACTCAGGAACACCCCAGGAAAAGCTCAGTGCGATACATTTCTGGAGCCAGACTTTCCAAAAGGGCAGTGAAACCACCTTGACTGCTGCAGCAGCTCAGAATTCAGTGATCCTCCTCAGTTCATTCTGGGCTCCCTCTACAGCCAGGCTGGGATATTCCGTGATGATTTATTTGCCCACCTGGCCACACCTGAACAGCGCTTTGGCATTTCCTTGGTCCATCTCCAAGGCTAACTCCCCATATTTCAAAGCTCGGTCAGCACGTTCCAGTTTCAGGTAAGTGAGTGAGAGATTCAGGAACAGCAGCAGTTTGGAAGCGTTGATCTGGCTCTGCTCTGCCTCACTGGAAGAGCTGCGACCCAGGATGGAGAGCGCCTGAGGCAGAGAGGGAAAAACAGTCAGTGCACAACAAATCCATCATGGAAAGTGAGAAATCCATCTGATCCAACAGCTACACCCATGTTTCTGTTCATCTAGGTCACTTAAAAGTAATAACATTCAAAACTCTAAATACAGGGCATGGCATCCTCAGCATGACTAATCAGCTCAGCCATATGACCACAAGTTTAGGAACTTACCAAGGAAAGCATCAGAATAAAAAAAAATTACACCCAGGACTCAGATTTTAAGGACAAATATGGAAATCTTACAAGGAAGAAGGCAAGTCAAATTACTTTTGTTTCAAAAATACCAAGGAAAAGCAACTTTGAATCACCTCTACCTCTGAAAAAGTAGCAGATGCATTCCAGTTTGAGAATAACTGAGCATTTACCCTGCCTGGTGAGGGAGCTAAAGAGGTTCAGGGGGTACCTTCTTGCTCTCTACGATTCCCTGACAGGAGGGTGCAGCCAGATGGGGGTCAGGCTCTGCTCCCAGGTAGCTGGACAAGGCAAAACAGCCTCAAGTTGCAGCACAGGAGGTTCAGGTTGGATACTGGGGAAAATTTCTCACTGAAAGTGTTGTCCAGCCCTGGCACAGGTGCCCAGGGCAGGGGTGGAGTCCCCATCCACGGAAGGATTTAACAGCCCTGTGGATGTGGCCCTTGGGGATGTGGGTCAGTGGTGGCCTTGGCAGTGCTGGGGAACAGTTGGACTCTGTGGTCTCAGAGAGCTTTTCCAACCAAAATGATTCCGTGACTATTCCTTCATTTACCACTGCTGCTCACACAAACCAGGTGTGCAAGCCCTGTTCTTAAGTAACAAACTATACCTGGAAAATACCACAAAGTTATTTGATCTCTAACCTGTACCTGTTGTGGTGAGCTAAAATAATCCCTTCTTTCACAGCTTTCCCAAAGCACACCCCACATTTTCCTGGTGCCATACCCTCTTGTATCTGTCCTTGGCAATCTTGAAGCGCTGCTTATAGAAGAAGTAGTTGCCAAACTCTCTCTCTGTGGCTGCCACTTTCAACACCTTTTCTAGAGGAAGTCTATCCTGCTGCTCCTGGGTGAAGAAATACCTGAATTTCAGCTCAAACAAAAGAAAACAGGCAGAGAACTCAGACAGGACAGTCCTGCACAGCCCCCTCCTATTCACAGAGCAGAAGACAGGTCCTTGCTACGTACAGGCCACCACCATGTGGTATCTCCCCAGCCAGGCTGAAATATGACAACGTTCTTCTGCTGGTTATTCCTAGTAAAGAGGTCAGGAAGCTCCCCAGGCCCAAAGGGGGACTGAAAAAAGCAGGAATGTGTCCTTAAAACGTGCCCAACTCTTTCAGCACACAGCTGAGTTAACACAAATGCAGCCACTAACACAAAGCTGCTTGAAAAGTTCCGTTGCTCTAATTGCTCTCAGGCCAGCTCTGGGACAGCCTAACACTCCCAAAGACACCAACCAGCAAAACAAAAAACCCCAACAATAATTTTAAAAAAAGATAAAAATGGAGAGACAGGTTTTCTTCTGGGTCTGCAAGTTGGAACCAGCTCGTAGAGAGAGGTCAGCCAAAAAGGGTGGGCGAGGGGCAAGGAGGGAGTGCAACAAGTGTGGTTTGCTCACAGGGCTCTGGGGGAAAATTTGCCTGTGCAGAGGCTGGAGGGAGCTGGAGGGAGCTGGAGGGAGCTGGAGGGAGCTGGAGGGCCTCCCCCATTAACTTCTGCCTCCACTCGCTGACCCACAACCACAGCCCAACGCCCTTGACATGAAAAGGTGAATTAACAATAGCACCGTAACTCACCAGGGAGGAAAAAACAGGGAAGGAACACTTGGGCGAGGAGCCAAGAGGCAGAGACAAAGGGTGGGGGCTGGCGGGGCACTGGGACACTGAAGACTGAAGAGGATTGTTACAGACAGCTCCTTACTGTTCCTTAAAGAAATTCCTGGAAGTTGGTGCCCTCTAGTGTAACCAGGAGGTTTCTGGTAAAACTGAAAATAAATGAGAGCCATTCCACTGACTCCATCCAGCACACAGGAGCAAACAAAGGCAGCACCCGCCTTCTCCCTCTGCATGGGAGGGCAAACAGAGCACGGCATGGAGAGACAAAAAGGGCAGGTATGTGGATCAGGGCAGGTATGTGGATCAGAGCAGAGCTGGGAGCCCAGGGACTGGATACTCGCACCTGGCCACAGCAACTGTGAGACAGGGCATCGATAGCTCACCCTCCAGATTTCGGTCTCAAGCGTTGTTAAGGAAACTCACATAAGTCAACTCAAAGAACGCGTCGCATTCCTCGGAGTCGATGAAGTCCAGCACCTCCACCTTGAAGAGGACCGTGGTGTTCGGGGGGATGGAGGGAGGACAGCCCCGCTGGCCGTAGGCGTATTCTGGAGTGAGGACGAACAGCGCAGCCTCTCCCTTGGTCATAGACAGCAGCCCGATCTCCAGCCCCCACAGCGTGATGTCTGTCACAACGAGGGGTGGGACAGGTGAGGTTCACAAACAGCAACCAAACACCAAACAATGATTTCTCTTTAAGCAGAAAAGGAGAAGCAAAAATTCCTTGGGAGCTCCTGTCTCAGCAACTACAACAGCCAGTTGCTCCAGTAGGGATTACTGGGGCAGCCTGCTGGGGGTCCGAGCACGTGGTATCACAAATCCAGAGTGGAATGAGTTGGAAGGGGCTTTAGACATCATCCAGTCCAAGCCCTGCCAAGGGCAGGGACACCTTCCACTAGACCAGCATGCTCCAAGACCTGTCCAGCCTGGAAAACACCTCCCTACCACCCCCAGGCAGAGGGTGAGCAGGTCCAGACTCCATCTCCCATGTGAAGCAGGAGGATTTTGGACTCCATGAACAAGTGTTAAAGGTTTCAAACAATGTAAAGACACCAAACAGCATTTAAACTGAAATGCCTTAATACAGCCCCAGGTCCCAAAATGTCTCAATACAACCCCAAGCCCCAGGACAAAGTTTGTGGCTCAAACCTACCTTTTCCAAGTTTCATCAGCCTTGGATACTTGCTGTTTCCATTTGAACAGAAGAGCTTATTCCAATTTCCCAGGTACCCAGAGTACTTCACTGTGCAGCCCAGCGCGAGGAGTGGGGAGAAGTGAAAAGCAAGAGTTTGATTTCATATCAAAATTCATATCATTACAATTACATCATTGTAATGGCAACATCACAAGCACACCAGGACCTGTAACCACCCAGTTACCCTGCTTTTCTTTTTCTGTTCTGTTACAGAACAGCAGAGGCAGCACAAACCCTCGTGTTTTACACCAAAAACCTGGTCACATCCAAGCAGCCAAGTGCTGTGTGTTTTAGCATCACTCCCAGACAAAGCAGCTGCTTCACAGTCCTGAGCTAATTAAGAGAAGCAATTTTGCGCTTTTAAGAATTGGAAACTTCAGCTGAGCAAATGAAAACGCCCCAGTTATGTGCAGAAATACTCAAAAAGCATTCCCTAACCAAAGCTGGAGCTCTGGAAAGAGGAACAAGGGGGAAAATGTACCACCACCACATGCTCCCCATCTGTAACTCCAGTTCTGCCTCAGAAAATGCACTGTAATGGGCCTCTCTTGACACAGCACCAGGGCCCTGCATTCCAGCTTCACTTCCAGCTGCACTTCCAGCTTCAAACTTCTGTGAGCACAGGTGGGCCCTAGAAATCCTTCTTTCCTCAAGGTCAAGATTAATTTTGGTTTTAATGTGTCAGCCTTTTAATTTAATGTGTCAGCCACAAGAAGTTAAACAGGGTATCCCAAGTGTAAAAATACTGATAAGGAGAACAGTCTCTGAAACAGACACACACCACAGTATAATACCAGCACTTTTAAGTCCTTGTGGTCTTTGCCAGCCACCAGCACCTCAACATTAGAGGCTTGGGGGATCTCTCCCAACAGGCTCTGCCCTCTGTTTCCCTCGGCACCTGCTTCAGATCCAGCCACACAGACCAAACCTCACACCGAGACACAGGCGACAAGACCAGCATACCAGACCCACACTCCAGCCCACACTTCCAAGGATTTTCACTTTCTTACTTCTGCTGAACACAGATTAAACTAAACAATTGCTATTTAAAAGCTCAGGAGCTGGTTACTGGTGCCTGAACTACCTGTGAATTCAGGAACAGCATTACTGCCCCGCCAGGCAGCCAGGCCGAGCTCAGGCAGCCTCACTCCAGGACACCAGCCCTGGCGAGACTGTGAGAACTGTGGAATGGTTTGGGTTGGAAGGGACCTTGAAGGTCATCCAGTCCAACCCCCTGCCCATGGGCAGGGACACCTTCCACTAGAGCAGGTTGCTCCAATCTGGCCTTGAACATTTCCAGGAATGGGGCAACCACAGCTTCCCTGAGCAACCTCTGCAGAGAACTGGGACATCCTTAACAGGGGTGCACGACCATGGCCACGGGACCTCCCACGGCCCACAGGAGGCTCTGCAGCCCCCAGACCCGGCTGTACCTGCCACGGAGGCGGATGGGGGCACGGGCTGCCCGGTGCCAGGGCGCAGCTGCTCCTTGCACACGCCTCCATCGCCAGTCAGGTCCTGCAGGGGTTGGAGAGACGCCGAGGCCAGAGACAAAGAGGGGGTCGAGGCCGGGGTCAGGGCCCATGTCGGTGCCGGGGCCGGCATCAGGGCCCATGTCGGTGCCGGGGTCAGTGCCAAAGCCAACGTCGGAGTCGGGGCCGGGGCCGGGGCCCGCCGCCCAGGCCTGACCCCCTCCTCATCCGCCATTACGGCCGCGCTGCGTCTCTTCCGCGCCTCACCCGCTCGGCCAATCACCGCCCGCCAAGGGTGCCGCCTCCAGCCAATCACGCTCCGAACAGCGACCCCTTCCCAGCGCGCAGCTTTAGACCCACGTGTGAATGGACACGCCCCTTCGCGGCTCTGGACCAATAGGAAGTGGAACGCCCCGGAGTGGCGCGGTGCACGCTGGGGGGTGTAGTCCGCGGCTTGCACTGCCTCCCGCGCCTCCGTTAGAACAAAAATCCCAAACCAAATCAACCCAAAACTAAAAAATCAAATACAAAATCCCACAAAAACATCAAAAAAACCCCAACCAAACTGCAAAAAAACCCCCACTACAATACTACAACCCCCCCCAAACCAAAACCAAATCAAACAAAAACCTTAACCAAACAAAAGCAAAAACAAAAACATGCCCACCACCAAACAAACAAACAAAAAGCAAAAAACCCCAAACCAACCAAGCAACCAAGCAACCAAAAAATACCACAGGCAAAAAAACCCAAACTGGTTTGGAACAAGTTTGTAAGTTCAGCCTTCTTCAGGTATCTGAAATGGTAAAAATGCAAACCAAATGAGAATGCAAAATAAAAGCAGAAAGAAGCCCACATTCTTGAGAATTTTTGACATCACCACAAAAGAATATAAACCGGAGGAGGGGAGGGAGGAAGGCAGGAAGGAGGAAGGAAGGC
>VZRQ01011047.1:396219-412098 GCA_013397975.1 Machaerirhynchus nigripectus | reverse complement strand
AGCTGTACGCGCTGGTTTCCGAGACCCTCCGCTACGCCTCGGTGCTGGAGAAGCTGCTGGATGGAGCCGCGCTGCTGCAGGCCGAGAAGAAGCTGCCGCCGGAGCTGGCGAAGGTACGGAGGGTCGCGGAATCCCTGGGCTGGGGTGTCTCGGGACGATGTCCCGGAGCCGCGGTGTCCCGGAGTCACGGTATCCCTGGGCCGCGGTGTCCCGGAGCGGCGGGGCGGGCTCACGCCGTCCCCTCCGCTCAGGTCCTGGTGTATGACTTGCTCTTCGGCAAGGGGCTGAAGTGCGGGGGCCGGTGGAAGGCGCTGGCCCGGCGGCACCGGCCGCGGCTGGAGGCTGAGCTGGCCCGCATGAAGGTGCGGCACAAGGTGAGCCGCAACGAGGACCTGCTGGCCCCGGAGCAGGCGGTAAGCCCGGCAGGTGAGTGGGCTCGGGCCGGGTGGGCCCCCTGTGCTGGGAGCAGTGGGGGGCTGTGTCTGACCTGTCCGGCCCTGCAGCCTCCCAGGTCCCACGCTACGTCCGGGTCAACACCCTGAAGACTTGTGTGGATGATGTGATTGACTTCTTCAAGCGCCAGGGATACACCTACCTGGGCAAGGCAGCCAGGTGAGTATTTATTTCTGCTATCCCACCTTTCCTGGGATGTCAGCAAGTGGCATGGGATGAGGTCTGATGGATTGAAGGGTTGCTGAACTTGGTGCTCAGGGTGGTTGGGCTGGGGTCTCCATCACCCCCCATTCATAGATGCTGCCTCTCTGGTGCTCCCCGGAGCTGGAGAGCAGCTGTGGGATGAAGGGGGTTCTCAGCCTGGGCTCTGCTGTGAGCACTGGGATTAGGACTTTGTATTCATGCTCCCTATGTCTAATGGGCAGCGTGGAGGAGCTGAAGGCCCTCTCTGGAAAAAAATTCTTGTTGGATCTTCATCTCCCGGAGCTGTTGGTTTTCCCCTCGCAGACAGACCTCCATGACAACCTGCTGTATACTTCAGGACACATAATTCTGCAAGACAAGGTGAGGGAACTGGGGAGCAGGAAGTTGCAGGGGCAGGAAAACTACTGACAGGGGTGAAGGGTGAGCTCCTTCCACAATGGCTGAGCTTGGTGAAGCATCTAAGTGTAAGCAGAAACTGTGGGACTTCCCTGGGGCTTTGCTTCCATAGTTTGAAGGTTCAGGATGAAATCCTAGGGTATAAAACCCCCTGTGGGAGCTGGGGACCAGCAGCTGGGAGGAGGAGGGGGCTGTGGGTTGGGCAAGGTTGTTGGTGGAGGGTGGTGGTGGCCTTGGCCCTGTGTCATGGTGGTCCCTGTGGCCCCACAGCATCAGCCATGCCCAAGGAGGGGCCAGGTGTTTCTGCCCACCCCTCCGATGGTCTTTGCCCTCTTGCAGGCCAGCTGCCTCCCTGCCTTACTCCTTGGCCCTGCTGCCGGCTCCCACGTCATCGATGCCTGCGCTGCCCCTGGAAACAAGACAAGCCACCTGGCTGCCATCCTGAAGAACAAAGGGTGAGGACAGGGTTGTGTGCAGGGATCGAGGGAAGGGGGGAAGTGGCCCTGGTCCCCCCGGGCCCACAAAGTGCACAAGAAGATGGCAGGAAGAGCTGCAGCCTGTCACCAACTCAGGTGAGCTGGTGGCTCTGACAGTGCTGGGCCACTGGAAGGACCTGAGGGGACATGAAGTCATGTAGGGGGTCACTCCCAGCCCCTGGGCCCTGGCCCTGTTCCATACCCCTGCCAGAGGAGAGGCAGCTCTCAAGGTCTGCTTGCCCAGTACTTGAGTGTTCCCGGGGGCCAGGTGGTCTGTTCATGGCCTCTCTTGGGTGCTGGGCTCTGTATTCAGACAGATCTTTGCCTTTGATGTGGACGCCAAGCGTGTGGCCACCATGAACACGCTGCTGACACGGGCAGGGGTCACTGGCTGCCAGCTGGCCCAGCAGGACTTCCTGACCGTGGACCCCAGAGACCCCAAATACAGCAGGGTGACCCACATCCTTCTCGACCCATCCTGCAGTGGCTCAGGTAACGTGTTAGGCTCCAGCTGCTCACCTGGAGCCAGGCTGTGGGTGTGCAGACTCCAGGTGACAGCTGCTGTCCCGCAGGGATGGTGACCCGGGGCCCAGGGCAGGAGGCAGCTCCGAGTGCTGAGCGCTTGCAGGCGCTGGCTGGCTTCCAGCGCCGGGCCCTGAACCATGCCCTGAGCTTTCCGGCTCTCCGGCGCCTGGTCTACTCCACCTGCTCCCTACACCAGGAGGAGAACGAGGATGTGGTGCAGGCTGTGCTGCAGGAGCGGGGCTCGGCCTTCAGGTGGGTGTGGCTCAGGGAACCTGGGGGGCTGTAGGGCAGGGTTTGGTGCTGACCCCTTTTCCGTGCTGCAGGCTGGTGACTGCCTTCCCATCCTGGCCCTGCCGAGGACTCGCTGCCTTCTCTGGAGCAGAGAGCTGCCTCCGTGCTTCCCCTGCAGAGACCCTCACCCACGGCTTCTTCGTGGCTGTGCTGGAGCGGTGCAGGGAAGGGGCTGCTGCTCCCAGGTGAGAGGGGGCTGTGGGGGACTCCAGCTGCTTCTGGGGGGCACCGTGGCCAAGGTCAGGGCTCCGGGCACCCAAGGGAGGGTGTGAGGGGATGTGGCTGTGGGAGCAAAGGGTAGGAACCGTGGCACTGGCGAGTATGGCTCAGTTTGCTCTTGTCCGCAGCTCCCTGCCTGCAGCAGCCAAGGAGAACCCACAGCCAAGAGAGGGAATGGAGCCAGGAGCAGCTCCCAAGAAGAGAAAAAAGAAAAAGCAGTTGGTGAAAGAGTGAAACATTTTCTGGACAGACACCTGCACAGCCGGGGCTGTGGGGTACACACACTGGCCTGACCACAAGTCAAGCTATGTGCCAGCTGCAGTCTTAGTGAGAATTAACTAACACCGGGGACTGAGAGCCAACACCAGGACCACCCTGGAAGGGGCAGCTGCTCAGCCAGGGCTGCCCCTTGCAGCCAACCCCCACTCCACACCCTGTGGACTGGGATCCTCCAGCTGGATTAAGGGTGGTTTATCATGCTTCCCCCCAAAAAATTCCAACCCCTAGCCTGATGTGGAGCTTTGAAAAAGCATTTCGCTCTAGGGATGAAGCAGATTAAAAGTTTATTTCTCTCCACTGTCTTTTCCAGGGTGTTTGTGCAGTCCTGCCCTGAAATTGCCACTGCTCATAGTAGAGGCAAAGTGGGGGCAAAAAAGTGAAATAATAATACTACCAATAATAGTAGTTTCCTACTACTATTTCCAATTCCCACCCTGTCCTGGGAATCCCAGCCCCAGGTATTGCACACGGGCACAGCCACGTGAACACAGTCATTTTATTTTAAACCAGGGACATAAGAAGCAAGGAAACAAAAATTGCACATTCACACTAAAATCCTCATCAGCCACACCAGGAATGATCCAAGTCTTCAGTCAGTTAAAACCCAGCCTTCCCCCAAGCACAAGGGGCTCTCCCAGCAGGGCCTGTGTGGCAGGGAAGGGACGGCCTGGTTCCTCACCCGTGTGTGGGACTCCATGGGGCAGCTACTTGGGGGGCAGCCAGGGTGCCCTCCACCTTGTCCCAGCTCATCCCCACTTCATCAGAGCTGACCTGGCCAAACCCTGGCACCTCGAGGTTGGGGACTGGGTGCTCTCCTGGCCCAGCACCCTAACTGGGACAGAGGGAAGGACGCCCTGGGTGTCTTGGCAGGCACTAGCCCCTTCCCATCTGCTTCTTCCAACACCAAGGACACATTCTCCCAGCCTGGCTGCTCTTGGTCCACTGCACCCTCACCATGCTAGTGGGTGATGGCCAGAACATCCCCACCAGCACCTGCAAGTCCTTTATGTCCCCTTACCACGGGGCTGTGTCCCCAGTGTGCCACACAGAGCCCATCACCTGCCCTTCCTGCTGGGAGAGATGCCTCGACCCTGGCACTCAGCACAGTAACGCAAGAGCTCCTGCTCCTCACCCTCAGAGAAATAATTAAAAAACAAAAACAAACAAAAAAAGGTTTAGTCACATTCACATACGTCACATTTAAAAGGAAGGGGATGATGCACAGCGGGGGGAGCGTGGCAGAGCCTGCAGGATGCAGCTGCCTTTCCCAGCAGAGTGCATTCCCGCAGGCACAGCCAGGGTGGGAACAAGTAAACACTAACAGCTGCGGGACTGGCAACTTCACTGAACCAAGCTTGAAGGAATTTGAAGGCAATTTAGCTTAAATATAAAAATAAATTTTTATTTTGTTAAAAAATGTTTAAATATTTGTGATTTTTTTTTTAGGTTTTTTTTTTCTTGCTTTTTTTTTTTTTTAATTTAGACCTCAGCAGACACACACACTCACACGGCTCGGAGAGTAAAAGCCCGGCAGCAAAGCACTCCTGGGAATGGAGTGCCCATCCCTCACCTGGGGCAGGGCAGGGGTGGCTCTTTGGTGACCCCCAGCTCTGGCAGTCTTTTCCCACAGAAGCTCCAAGGCAGGGAAGGGTGGGATTCCCACTTCTGGCTGGATGGGGACAGGGGAGGCAGCACCACAGTTCCTAGGAGCTAGTAAAACCCACATGGATGGAGATGAGCTAAAAAACGAAAAACAACTTGGATTTGGGATAGAGGGGGGAGTGCATCTGGTCTGGACTCCTTCTGTGAGCAATTCCAGAGCCCCCTAAAGTGGGGAAGAGGTACTAGGGGAGAAGGAAAGGGAGGGGAGAGACTGCCAAAGTTGGAACCCCCTGTCCCTAGCTGCCTTTCAGTCATGGAAGGGACAACTCCCCAGCACGAGCAGCCACGCAGTGATGCTACTGTCAACACCCAATTAGCCGGGGCACGTCTCCCCCCAAGGACTGGTGCCCCCCAAAAAAGAAACTCCAAACAGCAAATCCGGCATAACCAACATGCCGCCACACACACGGTTCAGCTCTTCCTCCAAACTCGATTCAGTGAGCGCAGGAACAGGAGCACGGATAAAGCAGAACAGGGGAGCAGGGTGGGGGCAGCCCACAGCCCCATGGAGCAGCGGGGATGGGACAGGGGTGGGGGGAACCCCATCCTCACCCCGTGCCTCCAGCCCAGGTCCTGGGCTATGGCATGTCCTCAGCTGGAGGTAACAGGACGTTAGGTCCCAGCGAGGGGTGTCACCCAGCTGCACCCATGCCATTCACCTGTGGCACTGGAACAGTGCCAGGCTGGAACCAGCCCTGGCTGCAGGGATGGAGCCGTGTTCACCAGGCCATGGGATGAACAATGGGAAAGATTTCGGGACCTGGTGAAGACGGTGTCTGACAGCAGCTCGGAAACAAAGCATGTCGCCAGCCAGGCTCTGAGCGGCACACGGCCATGGGGCTGTCTGGGCGCTGGGGAGGGGCACAGGAACAGCTATAAGAAGCAAATGGGGAGAAATTTACACATTATTAAACATGGCAAAATAAACGGAGGGAAAGAACATTGCGGATATGTACAGAGATTTGTCCAGCCTTGGCTCTGGAACTGTTCAAGTAACAAGAGTTTGGTTTATCCCGTCCCAGCATGGTCTCCGGTGGGTGTCAGGGACGGGGCCTGGTCCCACCACAGGGACAGCTCCAGCCCAGAGCCCCCCACACGTGGGCCAGTGGAGCCCAGCAGCACCAGGGTTACTTTTTGCGGGTGTGCTGCCTCCGTGCCTGAAGCCGTTGGCGAGTGCCCGTCTTGGATCCTGCCCCGATGGAGAAGGCGGGGGTGGATGAACCTGGAAGCAGAAAGGTTGCTCAGGTCTCTGTAGCTTTGGGATCAGTGTGATCCTCACCCTGGGAGGACTGGAAGGCTCAGCATCCCCCAGAGTCCAACAGGTATCACCTGAGTCTTCCAGAGTACACCTGGCCCTACCACTGTCCCCAGCCCGCAGGGACACCATGACCCACGAGCTCCTCAAGGCTGGAGCACCAACTCCCTCCTTACCAAAGGAAGTGCCGACTCCTCCAAAGCTCGAGGCCAGAGTGCTGGGTGTCCTGAAGGAAAGGGTGCTGCTTCCGCTGCCCACAGCTCCCGGGACAGGTGTGCTCTGCCCAAAGGTGGGCACAGGAGCTCCTGGAAAGCAACAGGTCACTGTGAGCCAGGGATGGCAAAGGAGAAAGAGCTTTTTGGAGCCAGTGGCACCCAGAAGAGGCACAGGATGCTCTCTGGGGGCTGAAGCACTACAATCCATCCCCCAGGACCAGCCTCTGCTCCTGAAAAGCCCTTTTAATGCAAAAGTTACACTCTCTGGATAATCCCTGGGCTCTCCCAACAGCATGGCTGCACAGAAGGATTTGCTAGGGAGGAACAAAGACCTTGGCCTTTCTAGATCAAGGAGTTGCTCACTGTGTGGGTGGGAGTATCCAGTGAGGACCTGAAGTGTTAAGAGAAACCCTGAGAGCAAGCAGGAAGTGATGGCAGTCGCTGGCTGGCAGCATTCAAGCCCGCCAAGGCATTCCAAGTGGCTGTTAAGGATTGGGATGATCTTGGCTCCTGCAGGACACTTGGATGGGCAGAGCTGGGGAGCTGGTGCCTTCAGAGGTGCCACTGAGCAGAGTTTAGGGAATCCCCTCCCCAGACAGCCAGGATCCTGACAGGGAGTGATGGGAGTGCCTTACCTTTGTATGGCAAGGCTCTGCGTAGCAGGAGCACTGGCCTCACCAGGGCTGTGGAGCCTGGGAGCTTGGCAAGGTCCATCAGGAATGCTGCTGCCCAACTCTAGGCCTCCAAGATGGCCTGTCTGCCCCCATCCCATCCTGGAAATGTTCAAGGCCAAGTTGGACAGGGCCCTGAGCAACCTGGTCTAGTGGAAGGTGTCTCTGCCCATGTCAGGGGGGTGGAACAACATGATCTTTAAGGTCCCTTCCAACATGACCCATTCCATGATTCCCTGATGACTCACCTCCAAACGCAGGCTTGCTGTTGGGAGTGCTGGTCATGGTGAAGGCGAAGGGCGTGCTCTGGCCCTGCACTCCCAGTGCACTCTGCGGCAGAGATGAGCCGAACGGCGTTGCTGCTGGGGCTGCCCCGCTCTGCCCAGCCCCAAAGCTGAAGGCCACGGCTGGGGACCCACTGCTGAGGCCCGGCGTACCCATCCCAAAGGCGCTGGTGGAGGGGCCCGGCTGGGTGGTGGCCCCGAAGGTGAACGGAGATGGGGTGGTGCCAAAGATGGTGGCACCGGTGCTGCTGCTTGTGGTCTGGGTGGTGGAACCAAAGCTGGATGTGGTGGAGGTGGCTGTTCCAAAAGAGAACACCGAGGTGGTGGTCCCAAATGCTGCCTGGGTGCTGCTGGTGCCAAAGGAACCCTGGGCACTGGCTGTGCCGAAGGCTGGCTGGGCACCACTGCCAAATGCCGGCTGAGCCACTGACTGTGCTGGGGGGGCTCCAAAACTGAATTGGGGGGTGAAGCTGATGGGGCCAGCAGCAGGCTTGCTGGCGGGCACCTGGCTCTCAACAGCCCCAGCGCTGAATGTGAGCTGGCTCCCAGTGCTGGGGTACGGTGGCGGTGGCTTTGCGCTGGCACTGAAAGAGCTGCCAAAGGCTGAAACGGAGGAGCCGAATGTCAGCGGCGCTTGAGCCGTGGTGGCTGGGGCCGAGGAGGTCAGTGTAGTGCTCCCAAATATGCTAAAGCCCACAGTGGTGGCAGCAACTGTTGAATTTGAAGGTACCTGGCCAAAGGCAGGGCCTCCCGGGACACTGGTGGTGGCAGTGACTGTGGCTGGAGGTGACTTCCCAAACTGGAACACAGGCCCTGGGGTGGCAAAGCTGGTTTCCGTGCTGGGAGCAGAGCTGGCCAGGCCCCCGAACAGGAAGGGCTGTGTTGTGCTGGTGGAGGTGGCAGCGGTGACAGTCACGCTGGCGGCAGGGCCAGTGGAGGCAGACGGGTTCAGTCCAAAGCTGAAGACAGGTTTAATGGTGGCATCCGTGGAGGAACTCTGGGTGGTGGCAGTTGTAGCTGCAGTGGTGAAGATGACGTTGGGAAGACCCGTGAATCCTGCCAGAGTAGCTGTGGAGGCAGTTGGTGGCTCTGAGGCTGGCTGTGCCGTGGGTTTGAAGGCGAAAGGAGATACTTTCGCTGGAGATGAAGCTGCAGGGATGCTGCCGAAGATGGGCTTGAATATGGAGGATGTGGAGGACGTCAAGGCAGGGCCGGAGCTTGCAGACATGGCGGCTGTGGTGGAGGTGACAGCCGTGCAGGCTGCTGCACTCTCGCTCTTCGGCACAGCACCGAAGATGGGTTTGAAGATGGCAGTTGTGGTGGGCATGGCAGTGGGCGGGGTGGGCACAGCAGTGGCTGCAGTGGGCACAGCAGTGGCCGTGGTGGGCACAGCAGTGGCCGTGGTCACTGCTGTCTGGCTGGCTGGAGGGGTGTTCAGCATCCCAAAAAGGATGCTTGGCTTTGGGAAGGAGGAAGGCTTGCTTGGGGTCTGGCCCAGCTCGGTGAACACAGGAGGGGCCAGGCTGCTGGGGGGTTGCGCTGACAGGGCAGGGGGGGCACTGGGGGCAGGTGTGCTCAACACAGGCACGGGCTTGGTGTCAGCAGAGATGGCAGGCAGAGAGCTCGACTCCAATGACACAGCGGGAGCAGGTGGCTGTGCAGCTGATGCAGGTGGCTGGGATGCTGCCGCAGCTCCAGCTGAGTCTGGAAAGGGGAGAGAGCTTATTTACGGACAAGGGGGCACCTTCAGAAGCTCGCCCTTCTGCCAGACACCCACCCACTGCTGCCAAGGCTCCCGGAGCAGCACCCAACACACCCAACCCTCCACGCTTACCATAGCCTCCAGCAGGACCAGGGGCTCAGCATCCCTAAAGGTGTCCCCTCAAGCCCTGTCTGCCAGCTCTGCTGCCAGTAGAGCATTTGAACAGAGTGTTTTGTCAGCTGCCTCAAGCAGAGGGAATGAGGAGTTCCCGCTGCACCTGCCCAACTCTGCTGGCATTCCACTGTGCCAACTCTCCTCCTCCTCACCTGGTGCTGCGGATACAGCCTGGCTGCTCTGCATCTTCTTCAGGCTGTCCAGGAGTGAGGAGCTGGCTGGGGCAGAAGCTGTGGAGGCAGGCATGGGCCCTGGGGAGGTCACAGCAAACACCAGCGGCTTGGACACAGGCATCGTCTCTGCAGTGGTGCTGGGAACTCCATCTACAGGGAAACAGCAAGATATCAGGACCCACAAATGGCTGTGAGGAACCCTTAGCAGAGCTTCCCAGCAGGCAGGGAAACTGCATCTACACCCTACAGCCCTGGGGAACCTCACCCAGCACCACAAGGCATGAGATTTCCTCAGGTGGAAAGCATCAAGAGCACCCCCAGACCCGAGGCAGGACTGGCCCAGGAGCCTCCTTGGCCCGTGCTGGCCTGCCAGACCTGGGTTTGTTCCTACCCCTCCACATTCCCAGCTCATCCTTACCAGCCTTATCCTCCAAGACACTGTTGAACCACTGCAGCACTGCCTTCTTCTCTGCGTCCAGGTCCTCTGAGGTGATGGAGTAGCCCAGCTGAGGCGGCGGGGGCTGCCAAGAGAGAGCAGCAGCAGCTTAGCTCCTTCCCAGGGAAGCGGGCAGAGCCTCTCTGAAGGTGTGCTGGCGACTGGCCGTGGCGAGCCCTGTGAAGCAGGTGGTCCTGCCGCAGCTACCGCGGAGCTCCGGTCCCCAGCTCTGGTGGGCTCCCGGCGTGGCACTGAGGGCACGGCAGGCCTTCCCCAGGCCATTACCTGGTCCGGTAGCAGGCAGCACAACCACGCACAGCCCACCAGACACTGGGGCTGGGGAGAGCGTCACTTCCCACTCGGCCAAGGACGGGGCCTCCTTCCTGAGGGCAGGCAGGTCAGTGTGCCCCCAGCCCTGCAGAAATTGCAGTGAGCACATTCTATTGCCAGAGCGGGGCCAAAGGGGCTGCGAGACAGCGACGTACCAGCACCAGCTGGTCCCCGCGGAGAGACGACAGCAACGGGATCTTCCGCTTGCGCTTCCCACTGCTCCCCGACGTGGATGGCGGGCTCAGGGAATTCTGCTTCTTCCACACTGGCGATTCCACCACTATAGAAGGAGACAAGTCAGGCTGAGCTCTGGGCAGAGAGGTGTTTGGTTGTAGTGACAGGGCTGTCCCTTCTGACCCCTCCCTGGGTGGCCCCGCTCAGAGGGCAGAGCCAGGGGCACAGCTTGAAGCTGAGGACAAGGTTGTGATGCCTTGGAAGAGGAGTTTTCACATCCAGGAGGTCTGTGACAAGAGGCTGGTGGGGCTCTGTGGGGCAGTGGCCCCTTCCCAGCTCCATGGATGGTGCCAACACACTGCCTACCCAAACCACATGCCACAGCTGGCACCGTATCATGGAGCCCATCTGCCATGGGCACAGAGGATTTCCTCTCCGTTTTAGCTGAGGAAGCATGGGAATGAGCTCAGACTGTAATTTGGTCAGGGTGCTATTCATGCCACAGCAGGTTGTGGACCAAGGCTGACACCTGACCCATAATGGGTTGGGAGCTGGAGTTTCCCTTTGCAAGCCAGCTCCCAGGCAGCTGCTAGCACCCCAACACTGTCACAACCCCTTATCACTTGGAAATCCCACTAGGGCAGTCACTGAGGCCAGTAGAAGTGCCACTGCCTTGGGAATAGCACATGCCAAGTTTCCAGGTGATTTCTCAAGCCATTCCCACTGCAGACCTTAGCTGCCTCCCATCCTGCTCTCTTGCTTGCACTGGTGACCCATCCAACCTGGGTGCAGTGTCAGGGCACACCTACACTTACCTTTCTCTGTCTGCAGCTCCTTGTCTGACTTCACTGGGGTGGAAGCGTTGGAACGATGTGATTCCTCTTCCCTGTGTAAGCAGGAGAGACAGTTAGGGTGAACCCTGGACTCAGCCCTGTCCCCAGGGAGCAGGATGAGACTGAACATGCTGAAGACTCGCCGAGGATCCCTGGTGTGTTTATTTGCCTCCTGCGAACAGATCTCAGGACAAAAGCTTTGCCCAGCTCCAGGCAGAGGAGTTGCTTCCTGCTCCAGACTCAGCTTGGCTGAGCCTGTGCACTCTCCACAAGACGAGTCAGCCTCAGGAGCGTAGCTGGGGTCCTCAGATGGGAGTCACAGCCCCTTGCAGGTTGGGCCCACCCAAGTGGTTGTGTCAGTTTTAGTTCTGACATAAGCTCAGGCCCCTCTGACTTGGGAAAGAGGAGAACACAGGCTGTGCTCCAATGCAGGCACTAAAATACAAACCCTGGGATCTGACTTTGAGATGGCAAAAATCAGGGCTTATCTCTTCCCAATGATCCAGCAACCAGCAACCCAGGCCATGCCAATGCCACGAAGCACCATCACCACTGCAGAAACCTGTGCCCTTAAATCTCTGTCCTGGCTTGGGAGTGGGCCAGGGGTGGCACAGCTTGGATGCGCCACAGCATGACAAGGTGACAGGGATGCCAACTGATACAAGTGGGTCTCCTGATCATTATGTCCAGAGAGGCCTGGACTGTCCCAGCTCCAGTGGAAAGTGGGACCTGCATGCTAGGATGGCTGGGAAGGACTGCTCTCTTGCCAGCTGGCCATCAGCAAGCAAGCACTCGCCAGGCGACTGGCTGGTTACCTGGCTTTCTTGAGAGGCCACTCCGGTGTCTGGGGGCGGGAGGACGCTGGGCTGGACAGTGGGGACACGCTCACACCACTTCTCTTCCACAGCTGGAATGCAGAGAGATACCAGCAGTAACTTGGCATGGGGCTGGCAGAGAGCACAGCCCCCCTCCTCCCTGCTCACCTGCACTAAGCCCTATTGCCCACGGCCATGGCTATTGAGCCCAATGAGCTCAGAGCCTCTCCTGCTTCACTACCATTTAATTCCCCTCCACATTTTAGGGAGTGCAAAGTCTGGCGACCCCAAGCTGAATCCACGTGGGGAACAAGCAGCCTCCAGGGCCTTTACAGCCCTGGCTGAGCACAGGGAGGGAGGACACTGCTGGGCCAGCTCTTGCCTTCATGTGACACACGCAGAGGCCACCCAGCTGCTTTGGACACTCTCATGTGCAGGGCTACTCTAGCAGAAGCCAGGACCTCCTTGCCAGGACTTCAAAGCAGATGGATCCCAATGCAAGGGTCAGACTCTCTGCAGCCCCAGCAAACCCCTCCCTCCCACCGCCTGGAGCAAACCTTTCCCTGCACAGACAGAACACCAGTGGTCATGGCTATGTGTCCCTGGCACATCTGCAAGCCCATCCAGGCCACAAGCAGTGCTCCATCGCAGTCAGCAGCTGGCACCTGGGTCAGAGTGGGAACACACGGCTCCCACACTGCTGACTCCAGCTGAAAAGATGTCAGCACAGCAAAACCTTTTTTTTTCCTTTACCTGGATCTATCCAGTCTAGCAGACTGGGCAAGGAGGAGGAGGGAAGGGAAAACGGTCTTGTTCTTGGTTTGGTGTAAAAGCAGCAGTAAAGCTCAGCCTGAGATTCCCCCAAAAACCAGGTAATTGCTGCTTGGCCCATAGCCCACAGCCCACCTGATCCCCAGGGTGGTGAGACTGCTTGGCTGAGCCACACTGGGTCCAGGCACCCAGCCACACCAGAGTCTCCTCATGAGCCCAGAGCTGGGATTACATGGGTGATCCCAAAAGAATGTCAAGCTACAGTGTCCCTACCTGTGCAAGGCCCCGGCTGGAGCTATAGGAGCTGGCAATGGCATTGCGGATGGAGCTGGGGATCCCACCAGCATAGGTGTTGTTGAGGGAACTCATGGAGGAGGTGCGAGACCTCTTGTTGGAGCAGTCATCGGGGCAGTGAGAGACGAGGCCCCTCTTCAGAGAGCCCGGCCTGGAGGGGGATGAAGGTTTGATGAGCTCCTCACCGCTCCTGCTCACCAGTCCTTTCCATGCAGGGCAGGTGAAGGAAGGCAACCTTGCTACTTCTTACAGCACAAGGCTTAGAAACAACCCTCAGCAGCAGCAGCACAGCCCTACTGTCACAGGGTGACAGACTGAAGGCTCAACCACAGCCTCTCTTGCTCTGCCCCGAAGCCAGGCTCTGCAAGCAAAACCCAAGCCCCCTTTCCCAGATTCCATAGACATTTGCTCCCTCCCATCCCAGGAGCTGCTTTTCGCCCACTGGACACTTACTTGGGTATGAGAGAGGCAGGGGCACCATTGGCTACCAGTGGCTCAAATGCTGACTGCCCACTTCCACTGCTGTCGTGGCGCCTGTGGGAAGAGATGGTGAAAGCCTATGACAGCGTGGAAGCTTCTTCCAGCCTGGGGAAAGGCAGGCTGTGCACCCAGAGAGAGATCTAACCTCGCTTTTTTCCTGGCACCCAATGCCCAGGACAGAGTTTTCCCCCATCTACACCCTGCTGCAGATTTTCTCTCTCAGTGGGCCTGTCCTCACTCCAACCCAAACACCCAGGAGCTCCCCCAGCTGCCTGCTGGGCTCAGTAGTTTGGTGCACAAAGAAAAATACAAATCCTTACTTAAATCCATTACTCTTAGTCAAAATACTTCCAGAAATGAGTTGCTGAGTCTCTCTGAACAGACCTGAGCTCTGAAACTCCCACTTCCACCCTCTTCCTAACCAGTGCCCTGGACGGTTCAAGTCAAACACTGAACTCCCCTTCCCACTATGATTTCATGAGGATCTGAAGTGTCAAAATCACAAAAGACACCCTGCTGTAAAGTGGAGCTGGAGGTGTAGGATAGCCCTGTCACTTGGCCAGGTGCTCCCCTCAAGCCCAGAGCATGCCGACCCAAAGGCACAGGCGATCCCACACTCTCCAGCTGACACAGCTCCTTTCTGTCCACCAAGAACAGGGAATCTTCTACCTACAAGCATTCCTCCTGTGTGCCAGACATTAATGCCTTCAAAATTGGCTTTTGTGGCAGAGCTGTGTATTGGCATACTATAAAAAGTCTAAAGAAAAATACCCTGAGCTGATCCTGTCTGTTCACCCATTCTGTTGTCATCCTGAATGGCACTTGTAGGGCTCAGATCCAGTGAGCCAAGTGTTCAGAGATGGGAATTCAGTGCTGGAAGAGGATGGTGTGCCCTGCTTTACCCTGCTCTGTTCCCCGGGTCACCTCCAGCAGCAGCCCTCGTGCAGGACAATGCCCCGGGCATTGCCCAAGCAGCGTCGCAGCCCTCCATCCCAGCCCAGATGGAACAGCCTCCAGGGACACAACTATGAAGGATGAAGCAACTGCTGGAGCAAGTCCAGAAGAGAGTTACAGATTTGGTAAGGGGACTGGAGCACGTTCCCTATGGAAACAGGCTGAAACATCAGGGGCTGTTCAGCCTGAAGAAGAGAAGGTTGTGTGGAGATCTCAGCAGCCTTTCAGGATCTGAAGGGGCCTGCAAGGGAGCTGGAGAGGGACTGCATCAAGAAGAACAGTGATAGGACAAGGGGGAAAAGCTTCGAAGTGAAAGCACAGTAATTTAGGCTGGATATACAGAATAAATTCTTCCCTCAGAGTGGTGAGGCCCTGGCACTGGTTGCCCAGAGAAACTGTGGCTGCCTCATCCCTGGAAGTGTTCAAGGCCAGGTTGGACAGAGCTTGAAGCAGTCTGGTCTAGTGGAGGATGTCCCTGTCCATAAGAGGGGGTAGCACTGGATGAGCTTTAAGGTCCCTTCCAACCCAAATCATCCTGTAATTCTATGAAAAGCAGGAGGGTGGGATGGCAAGGCAGTGTTGTGCCTGGGTGGTTGGAAAGGCTTTGGCAGACCATGGCTCTCAGGATTTACTCCTTGTCCTTCCTAGGACACTGGCAAAAACATAGCACCCTCCCTCCTTTGAATGCAGGGATGGAAGTTGCTGATCTTCAGTAACAAAAGCAGCAGTGTCTTGTTTACTCTCTTGTTTCACCTCCCTCTGCTAGATCAGCTCACAAGGGAAGTGCAAGGAGTTCTCCAAACGCAATGCTTCCACCCAGTAATCCCGTCTCCCCCGGGCGCCCAGGGCTGATGGAAGGACAGAGCCCACGGCAGATTACCAACGCTTCCCACCACGCTTTCCCAGTCTGCAAACCCCCGTGAGGAGAGAAGCCACTTCCCACCCAGGCTTCCCAAAACACATCCCAGCCAGGCAGGGGAACACACTGGACCCACACCTAAACCACATTCCCTTGACTTCAAAACCTTGGAGGACTTTTGGAGGCAGCACCAAGGGCCGGGTGATGGATGGTGTGTGCTTCCTCTCTGCAGTTCACTTCTCACAGTACTTTTCCAGCCCTGACTCCAGGTCTCATGGAGCCTGGCATGCTCTGAGACACATCCCATTTGTCACCTCTGGAGCAAGAACCCCATTTATGACTTTCCCAACACACTAGGTGCAACTTGAACTGCTGCTTTTTTACCTTCTTTTGCTCTCCTGATCATTCCCAAAAGTCTGGTCCTCCTCCTCCTCTTCCTCCACGGCCCTTTTCCTGCTCTCCCTGATGGCATTCAGCACAGTCTCCTTCGCACACGGGTCAGGGCTGCTGGTGGCCGGGAAGGCTGGAGGCGAGACCAGCTGCTCCAGACTGTGGAACAGAGCAGAGTGAGGTGTGAGGCAGGCTTGGATCTCCAGTCTGATACCCTCACAGAAGCGGGGACACGGCTCTCCCACGCGGCCCTTCCCGGAGGTTTGGACAACACCATCCTCCTAGCCACATGGTAGCACTCGGGATGGGATGCTGATCCCGGGCACAGCCCAGCCGGCGGAGGGCTCCCCTCCGTGTGTCCTGGTCCCCACCGTGGCTGATAACTGGGCTACCCTAGGGGTGTCCCGGTCTCCCCCGTACTCACGCCGGGGAGCGGGCGATGCCGACGGCCGGCGGGGCAATTCTCACGGTGACGGGGCTGCGGAGCGGGCAGGCGCGGCGGGCCCAAGGCGCGCTGCGGGGCGAGCCGCCCTCCCAGCGGGCGGCGGGCAAGCACAGCGGCAC
>VZRQ01011047.1:371203-395079 GCA_013397975.1 Machaerirhynchus nigripectus | reverse complement strand
CACCATTCCAGCCTCTGTGTCCCCCTGTCCCAGACCCTGCGTGTCCTCACATGGCCCCAATCCCGACCCCGTATCTGACCGTGTCCCCCACGTGCAGGAACCCGTGGGCACAGTCCTGCCTGTTCCCAGTCACCACCGTGTCCAGCCTGTCCCCTTGTCCAACTGAAGGGTGCCATTGCCACCATCCTGCTCTGAGCACAGGGCTAGGGACTGTAGGAAATTCACTCCGGCTGGCTGTGCCCTTGGGGTCCCCAGGAGACGTGGCTGAATATCCCCCCCCGCTGCCCGTCAGCTCTGTCCTGCACAGCAGGGATCATGGCAGGCAGGGACAACAGCAGGGAAAATGACAGGGACCGTGGCACGGACAGTGACTGGCACAGGGCTTTCTGCAGCCCAGGGGTCCGGGTGGCCCTGGCAGGGCTGGAGGACACTAGGTGCTGCCTGGGGTGGGTTAATCATGCTTAGGAGGGGACATTCCCTGAGATCCCTGCCTGGACTCTATGGGCCACCCAGCAGCAGGACCCCCTTGCCATGGCTCTGCCAGGGTGAGCCTACAGCACAGGATGATCTCCAAGGCCTCCCCACTGCAGCATCACCCCCAGGAAGGGACTGGAGAGATCAGGAGGCCAAAGCCACCCAGGCTCCTCGGGGCTGGGCAGGGAACAGGTCCTGGTGCCCTCGCAGCAAAAAGAGGTGACACAGAGGGTGGCCGTGGGGACACGCAGGTGTGGGACAGTGGGGGCAAAGGCTGGAGGACATCACCCGGACAACACCTGGGTCACCTCGACACCAAGTGATTTTGGGGGCCACTGAGCACACTGATGGGAGCAGAGCCCAGGACCCCCTTGTGACACAGGTCCCCTGTGTCCCCCACCCAAGCTGCGGGGCTGGGCTGAAGGCTTTATTGAAAAATCCAAAACAAACAACGTGATCATTATTATCATACAATGAAAACCCACATCAACCTGCCCTGCAGTGGGGGGGGCACCCCCTCTGTCCCTGTCACCAGCTGCCACCACCGGGGACACCACAGGGACCCTCCGCCCACACCTGGCTGAGATACAAAAGGGACAAGTGGATTTGGGTGAGAGCAGCGCTGCTATCCCCAAGTCCCCGCTGCCACTGTCACCCCCATGCCGCTCCCGGGCCCCAAGGCCTGAGGTAGTTGGTCATGCAGGCGAGACTCCCCCCCAAAAAAGTGGGGAGGGTTTTGGGACTCCCTGTGTCCTGCAGGAACGGGATGGTTGGTATTGCATCCAAGGGGAGCCAGCACAGGTGGAGGACAGGGAGGCAGCAGGACCCCTGGGGGGAGGTCCAGGTCCCTCTGGCAGGCTGGTGCACAGAGCGGGTGGTCTGGCAGCAGGGCTGGCGGGGGACGCGGGAACAGCGGGTCCCTGCGCGCTGGACGGCTGTGCAGAGGGGTGGCAGCTCCGAGGCCATGGTGGTGGCAGGTCCCACTGCTCCGGGTGCCAGCTGGGTGCTGACGGGTGGGCGTCGCTGGAAAGCATGGAGTGACCGCCCAGCCCCTTCCCAAAGGGAGAAAGGCCAAATCATGTCCTCAGCACCCTGAATGGAGGGACACTGGCCCCAGCAGGGGCACCAGCAGGACCGTGGCGGATGGGGACATCGCTGCCTGGTCTGACTTCACTGTCTCCACTGCAGCGAGATGAGCTGGGGGGCCCGGAGGTGGCTGATTCCCCCCTGCTCTCTGAGGCCCCTGCTCAAGGCACAAAGGTTCCCTGGCTGGTGCCAGCCCCATGGCCACCACTGCCCACAGCCACACTGGCCCTGGTTCCCCTGCACCCAAGAGGGTGGCGATGACACCAGGGTGGCACTGAAGTGAGCGGGGACAGGGAGCTCCTTGCTCTGGCTTTGGGATGCTCTGGTTTTGGAGCACCCTGGCTGCCCCCCAAACCCTCTGTGCTGCTGCCCGAGAGTCACCCCCCATCCTCAGGAGCTGGTGGCTTGTGCAGTGGCAGCCCAAACCTGCACCCAGCACCTTGCGGAGGGTTTATTGCTGGCATGAACACAGTGATCTGTCAGGGCAGAGCAGCCCAGCTCAGGGGGGGCTTGGGAAGCGTTTTGGGGACCTGGAATAAGGGGCAGGAGCTCATGGCAGCATCCCTCCGCTGCCACTCCTTTCCCAGCTGTTCCTGGCACCCCATGTCACCAGCCAGCGTGTCCCACAGGAACACCACCTCCCAGCCTGCAGTAGCCAAAGGCACTCGGTGCCCCCACCAAGTGGGAGCACACTTAGCACCAAGCCCAAAAGCACCCCAAAAGCTGTCCCCCACCCAGTGGCACCCCTGGGGCCTTCAGCATGCTCATTCCTGGGGCAGGGGGACGTTCACGTCAAGCCAGGGGCTGGATTAAGGCTGGAAAAGCAGAGAGAGGCAAGAGAAGCCTGACTGCTCTCGCTCAGCCAGAGACGGCTCTAAGAGTTCCCAGAATCTGTGCAAAAACAAAACTAAAGGGTTAAAGACCCCCGCGTAGACACCTCCCCCCACCCCCAGCAGCTCTAATAAATACAGGTGCGGTTTGCGCAAGCCCTCGCCCTGGCCCCGGGGCCTCGCTGGAGGCTCGGCTCTGGTGCTGGAGGCAGCTCCTGGGGGACGCAGGGGACGTGTGCTTCAGGGGGGCTTCTGCACCACTTCTTGGGGATCTTCTCAAAAGACTGCACCAAGTGGGGTCCCAGGGGTGTCCCCTGCAGGGTCCCAGCTGTCCCCCGTGGGCTGCTTCTACCACTGGTGCTAATCTGCAGCTATAGGTGGGAAGACAGGGTCAGGGGGTGCGGTGTCCACCGGCATCCCTCTGCCCCATCCCTCTGGGACCACAGGGCTGCTCTAGCAGCACCTGAGCCCCCTGCCTGGGGGTGATGCAGAACCCACAAGTTGGGGTCTCTCCTGTGGAGACACCCCATAGGATTTGCCCATGCCCCCAGGCTTGTGCCGGCTGCAGCAGAACCTGCTCACTGCCATGGATGGCAGACAGGGCTTCTCCATCCTGCCCCACCTTTTCCAGGAGCAGCTGCCCAGCTGCAGCAGGGCTGGCACCACTCACCGTCCTCCTCCCAGCCCTCCGCCACTCCAGCCAGCTCGTAGTGCTTCTTGCGCAGCTCCCCCAGCTTCTGCCGCTCCTTCTGCAGCTGGTTCTCCAGCTCTAGCACCCGCACCTGGGGACACGGCCCAGGACATGCCCAGCCAGCACCCTGGCACAGTGCTGGGCCAAGCATTCCCCTTTCACACCCATTACGCCCCCAATATAAAGCCCAAAGACCACAGAGGTGCATCCCATGAGTGCTCCAATGAGCAGTGGACCTGGGGAGGGGATGGAGCTCAGGTGGGCACTGCTTCTGCAGGCAGGAGAAGGTGCAATGATCTGTGTGGGCATCCCAGGCAGGGGAATTCCCCAGAGCTGCCCCATGTCAGGCAGAGGTGGGTGCTGTGGGTAGACACGGGGTGCAGCTGTGGCCATGGGCTGCTACGCCATGATGGGAGCAGCATCGGCGAGGGATCGAGGACCAAGTGCATGTGACTCCTGGGCAAAGCCATCTGTTGCCCTCACACCTTGGGCTTCCCCTGTGCTTGTGCTACCTGGGGGCAGCTGGGCATGGTGACCCCAAATTTGATGCCCCACCCCATTTAGTCCAAGAGAGACATGACCAGGTGTGTTTCCCAAAACATGTGGGAATCTCCTACCTGCGAGTCCATCTCCTGACGCTTGATCTGGGTGAGTGTCATGCTGGAGAAGTCCATGCTATCTGTGGAGGAAGACACCACCAGCCCCCCTCAAGCTCTGCTTCCCCACTCAGACCCCCCGGCAGCTCCCATGCCGCTGGCAGGGCCTGGAATCATGGGATATGCAGGGAGGGAGTGAGGGGCAGCCATGGGCAGAGACCACAGGGGCACAGCCAACCAAGGGTGGTGACTGCCAAGAGCACTCAAGGTCTTGGGGGCAGGTCTGTGCTCCAAGCATTAGGACCAGAGGAAACGACCTCAAGTTGTGCCAGAGGAGGTTTAGGTTGAATAAAAGGGAAAATTTCTTCACGTAAAGGGTTGTTCAGCACTGGCAGAGGCTGCCCAGGGCGTGGTGGAGTCACAGTTCTCGGACAGATTTAAAAGCCATGCAGATGTGGCACTTGGGGACATGGTTAGTAGTGGGGGAACAGTTAAACTCAATTGTCTTAGAGCGCTTCTCCAACCTAAGTGATCACATGATTCTAAGATCCCTGCAGCCCAACACTTACCCTTCTCCTCCACCTGAGACCTCCCAGCCTTGGTGGAGGCCACCACACTGGCCGTGGCCTGGTTGACGCCCCGGGAGGCTTGTTGGAGCTTGCAGAGGTTGGCGCTGTCTTTGTCTGCCTTCACCTGCCAGGACAGCAAGGAGGGGTCACACCCCGCCAGGCAAGCAGAAGACCAGCCCAACGATTTGGGGTGACCACATGGTGCCCAGCACCACCCTGAACCATGGGCAGGGGAGCAGCCTTGCTCCTACCTTGGAGGCTGCCACCAGCTGAGCGGTGCTAGCTGCAATCTCCCGGGAACAGACCATCAGCTCCTCAAATGTCCCCTTGCCTTGCACCACCAGGTCAGCAGCATCACTGCAGGAGAGCAGAGAGGGGCTGGAGCATCGTCCCACCACCCATGTCCCCTTCCTGTGGTGACAGCAGGACTCTGCCATCCTCTCCCTGCTCTGGTGACAGTGGCACTTACACCATGACAGTGGCACCCCAGCCCACTGCCTTGGAGGCAGAGATGAGACCCTCGGTCCAGCGGGAATTCTTGGCATAGAACTCCTTGGGGGATGCTGCACCCTGCCGTTGGTAAAGGCACAATTAGTTACGGGGCACCCCCAGACCCCCGCTCTGGGGGGACAGGAGGAGGTCCGGGTGTCATTCAGGATGTGTGTGGGAGCTGGGGAGACACTGAACTTGGGGGTTGTGGGGTCCCCTGTGTGGGAAGGGAGATCAGGCATCACCATGACACCCCGGGAACCACAACCAGGGTGAGACCCTGGGGTTGGAGAGGGGCTCCTGGCAGCTGGTGGGGAAGTCCCAGCGGGCCAAGGGTTGGAGCAGCACGTCCCAGCAAGTGTGCGATGACCCCCAGCTAGACAAGCACTCTGTCTTCGTCCCTGCCCTCAGCCCTTCCTACATCCCTGCCTGCCCCCTTGCCTGCATCCCTCTCCCAGCTCACCCGTCCGCTCTCCACGATCTCTCTCTGGAGGTCCTTGGAGGCCAGGACCAGGACATGGATGGCCTGCATGAGGCCTGTGCAGGAGCCCAGGATCCTGTGAGACAAACACCACTGAGCCCCACCTGTGGAGCAGCTGCCCTGCCTGCAGCACCTGTCCCCATCCTGCCTGCCTGGCTCTGTCCAGTGCCCTGACCACCACTCACCTCTCATTCACTTCCAGTTTGACCCCAGTGTCACCGGCCCGTGCCTTGCTCAGCATCTCCTGGTTGAGGGGAGAGAAGCTGTGCTGAGCCCAGTGCGCCTCTCTGGCCTCTCCAGTGGTCCCAGCAGGCCCCCAGCATGGTGCCTGTGGGCTCCTCTGTGCTCATGGTGACCCTCACCTCAATACGAGCAGACGCCGTTTCGATGGCTGCGGCCGTCGCTGCCATCTCCTTGTCCACCAAGTCACCCAGCTCCTCCTGCTTGACGTCCAGACCTCTGGGACGCAGCTCCTGGGGATAGGACGGGATGAGAGGAACTGTCCAGGAGCAGAACAGCCCCTCTGGTGGTGCCTGCCATGGCCTGATCCCATCCCACTAGCCCTCCTGGAGCACCCACCTCCCCGATGGCGCTGATCTGGCCCAGGCAGGCCGTCACCAGGCTGCAGTCAGCACTTGCCACTGTCCCTGGGTCTTGCAGGGCGCTGAGGTAGCTCACAGCCTCACTGCCACACTGCTTGCACAGCTCCAGCAGACCTGTGTGGGCAGCACAGGGGGCTGAGGGGGCCACATGTGGGGAAGAGATGTCTGGTTCCTACCCACCACAGCATCCTACCAGTGCTGGCCTCTGCCTGCCCTGGTTTCTGCCCACTTCAGCACCCTACTTGCCCCAGCATCCCACCCACCTTATACTAGCATCCTGTCATGACCCCTGCCCACCCCAGCCTCTGCTCACCCTAGCGTCCTCCTTGCCCTGGCCTGCCCTGGCGCCTGCCCACCCCAACATCTGCCCACCCTGANACCCAGCCCCTGGCCTGAGGGAGCACTCACGGTCAGCAGGCTCCACAGGGGCCACATGGGAGGTCGCACTGCCCTGCAGGAGGGTGTCGCTGACCAGGTGGGCGAAGAGGGCCAGGCAGGGCAGCAGGGAGCCCACGGCTGCGGCAGGACAGCGGGCACAGGCCTCAGCGCCCACCACGCTGCCCACCCGCCCCGCGTGCCAGGGCTGCCCCTGTGCCCCCTGCCCGGGGCTGCCATCTCTCACCTGCGCCATCCGAAAGGTACTTGCTGCGTGCATCCTGCAGCCGCTCTGCGCACTCGGAGGCTGCCAGCGTCCGGGACAGGAGGCAATCTGAAGGCAGATAGCAGGCAGGGCTCAGCCGGGACCACAGGGAGCAGGCAGCCAGGGATAACGCCAGGTTTGGGAGCAGCAGGGGCATCACCTGCTGAGCCGGTGCAGCTGACGTGAGCAGGATCCTCCATGCGAGCCAGGGCGTCCTGCACCATGCGCTCGGCCTCGCGCGCGGTGCCCTGCAGCAGGGACAGCTGCTCCTCGGCCAGCCGCTGCTGCAGCGCCCGCTCCGTGCTCTCCTGCTGGGCCAGAGCTGGGCTCAGGGCCCCTGCTGGGCCACTGGGCATTCCCTGCACCCAGCCCCACCGAACCCCTCTGGTCTGACCAGAATGGGGATGGCAGGACCCTCACGGTACCTTGTCTCTCAGCTGGGTCTGCAGCATCTCCAGCTCTGTCCTGCTGCTCTCCTGCTCGCGGCTGAGCGTGTCCTGCAGCTGCTGCAGCTCAGCCTGCAGAGCTGCCATCTCGTCCCTGTGCTGCTCTGCTGCTCGGCTCAGCCTGTCCCTCTCCTGCTCCAGGCTGGCAATCCGAGTGTTCTGCTCCGCTCCTGCCTGAGGGGGCATGAAATGGCAGTCAGGGCTGTGCGAGGATGAACCCTCCAGTTTGGGGACTCATTCTTGGTCCAGGCTTGGGCCACCCCGACTGTCCTTGAGGGGTGCACCATGGCCTGCGCAGGCACAGCTCCCTACACCGAGCAGCACTGATGACCTTACCTGGTGACAACCGAGGCTCCTGGGGAGCCCTTTCACTTTTGTCAGTGAAAATGCATTTTTATCACAACTGTCACCATCCTGATGGAGGAGTGGATGCAGGCTGCTGCCTCTGCCTCCTCCCCATCCTGCTGCTGAGTCTGCCCACCTCATAGATGGGTGACTGCACTTTCCTGCCAGCTTCTGCCTCCTACAATGAGCCCAGGCACCCCTGCTGTCTTCCACAGCTCTGCAGGCATGGGATCTGCAAGATCCTCGGCACATCTTGCAGTGTGATGCCACACTGCTACCTGGGCTTCCAGCAGGCAAAGCTGCTGACTGACCCTCTTCTTCCAGGCATTTTATTCCATGATCCCTGCTGCTGGAGCCCATTGCTCCACATACTACCACACCCAGGAGCGTGAAACCCCTGTGTGCCATCAAACCCACTCAGATGTGGGAAAGAAGATGACAGGGAACTGGTTTTGAGGTCACTGGTGGGTACGACCTCTTGAATGGGTAAGGCCTGGCTACCCATCCCAGAGGGGTGCTGGGGGCCCCTCATGTGCTCTTGATGCCACAATGGTTTTTTGCCTTTTTTATATACCCCTTTTATAGAGCTTTTACGTATTCTCAGTGCTTTTAGCCCACATACCTGTAATTCCTTAAGTCTGGTAACTTAGCTTAGACCCAAAGTTCCGGTAAGCCAGGAGACCAAACATCCTGGAGACCTCACAGCTGGAGGCCAGAAAGCCCTAGAAACCAAGGTCCTTTCTAGAGCCCACTCTGTAAACTAAGATAGGCCCACCCAGGGGAGATTCCTCGGAATGAGGGGTTCATTCGAGCCCCTCACTGGGGAATCTTTGCCAGATATGCTCATTGGCAAGGCCTGTAAATTGCACACGTGATCCATTGTGGGGGTGCACTGTGGCACATCCCACCTGGACACAGTGCTGCACCTAAGGATCCTTAAATAAACACCGAGGTAAAAACCCCTTTTCCCTTAACCGTGTTTGGCTCTTAATTTTAAGACCAGAGAAAGGCAACATTCTGACCTGTGTGCTGGACTCCAGTGTGCCCTGGACCACCTGCAGCTCCTGTCTGCTGGCTGCCAGCTCCCGTTTCAGCGTCTCCAGCACCTCTGCCTGCTCCTGAGACTGCAGCAAGGGGAGAGGTCGGCAGAACTGGTGCCTCATGGGGAGCCCCTGCTTATCCCTGGTGTGTCCCCCCTCATCCCTACTCACCTTCCTCTGTGCCTGCTCGCTCACCCGCTGGAAGGAGTCCTCCAGCTCCTTCTTCTCCCGCTCCACATCCCCCTGGGCCTGCCTGGCCACTGTAATCTGTTTGGTCACCTCCGCGTTCTGGCGATGGCAGAGAATGAGATGAGCAGCCCACGGTGTCAGGGGGCACGGCTGGGAGAGGGGATTCTGGGGGGGGTTTGGGGAGCCCACCTTGCGCAGCAGGTCGGCGTGGTTCTGCACCAGCTCACTGTACTTCTCCTTCAGTTTGCTGTAGCGCTGTTCATTGGCCTGTGCCCGTCCTGCCACACACGCAGGGACACAGAGCTGAGCACTGGGGACCCCCTGCCCGGGGCTCGCCCCCACCCCACGCCACTGCTGGCACTTCCTGCTCACTCTCGATTTCCGTCAGGCTCCGCTGCGCCTTCTCTGTGTCCTCCCGCTGCTTCTTCAGCTCCTCCAGCTCTGTGCGCAGGAACTCACTCTCGTCCTGTGCCTGCTGCTTCAGGTGCTGCTGCTCGGCCAGCTCAGCCTCCAGCTCGCTGGCCCGGCCGCGCAGCTGCACTGCACCCCGCGCGCTCTGCGGGGACGGGTGGGGGCTGATGGCGCTGTTCAGTGCACACCAGGACCATCCAATGCCAACCGGTGCTGTCCAGCAGCCCCCCCATGGGTACCACCCTGCAGGCCCCCAAGTGCATCTGGACAAAGCACAAGGATGCTGGGCAGTGGGGCTGAGCCCACCCCCCGACAGGGATGCAGCCCCCTGGCACACCTGGGGACCCCCTGTATGAGGGAAGCCACCGCAAACAGGGCAGGACAGAGATGGGGTCACTGTCTTGCCCACCCAGGGACACAGCCACCAGCCTACCCCACATTCCCAGCGGGTCTCACCCTGCCCACCTGGCTGTCACCCACCTCAGCCTTGAAGTTCTCCAGCTCCTCTTTCAGGGCTGCGATCTCCCCGTAAAGCTGCTCAATCAGCCGGTCCCTGGGAAGGAGAGACATGGGGTACACCCTCAGTGCCATAGGGACGCAGCCTGGGAGACGAGTGTCCCCTGTGTCACCATGGCTGCGATGCTGTTCCAGGCAGGGAGCTCCTGGTACAATCCTGGCCATTCTGAAGCATTGCCAGCATTGCTTACTTGTCATCCTTGCTCATCCCATTCTGGCTGTTGAAGTTGAAGGGGTCGCAGCTGAAGGAGCTGCCAAAGATGTCATCAAACTTGTTGTCAAACAGGCTCTGGGGGAAGAGCAGGACAGACCTAGTGACCCCACCACCACTTGGGAGCCCTTGTCCCTCCATGTCCCCAGTGCCACTGCCGAGCCGGCCTACGAGCTGCCTGAACACTGGAGCTGGTTCCCCCCTGCTGCTTCCAGGGCACTGAACTTAATGAACATAGAGAGCATCTGTAGTCCATCCCTGCCTAACTCCTGGAGGGAGAAGATCCCCGAAGCCACATCACTGCATGTTTCTTCCCCTCCCCACTCAATGCTTCGGGACAACCCTTGGTAGAGAGGAGGGGGAAGACCTAAAGGTCTTCATGGTAATGCTCAAAGCCAACCCTCTCCTTGCCCATCACTGGAGGGCACCACACAACCCAGCAGCACTGGGAGAATTCAGGCTGGTTCAGCCCTAGCAGCACCAGACAGGACACCCAGCATCCAGATGGGATACGCAGCACCCAGATGGGACATCCAGCACCCAGATGGAGCACCCAGCACCGACCCATCTCTTTGCAGTGATGCTCCCCATTTCCCGAGGCCATCCCAACTCTCAACCCTCACCGCGGCATGGATTTGGAGAAATAACCTTGGGCTCAGAGCCAGAGAGCCCCCAACCATCCTCACCTGTGAGGCTGTGTCCATCTCCACCAGGTCTGTGATGGGCTCATTGTCGGGCGAGGACGCCTCGGCGGGGATCACCACCACGGGGCTGATGTGCTCTGACAGCGCAGAGGCACGTAGGAAATTGGGAGGGTTCTGGGGAGGGAGGGGAGCAGGGCTGAGGGGGAAGGACTGGCACTGCTGCTGGGCTGAAGGCACAGTTGTTTGAAATCCTGCCCTGGAACTGAGCTGGCCATGCCTTGACCCATGAGAATGGAGCCAGGACCCACAGGGATGGAGTCAGGATGCAGAGGAATAGAGTCAGAACCCACAAGGATGGAACCAGGACCCTCAGGGGTGGAACCAGGACCCTCAGGGGTGGAACCAGGACCCACAGGGATAGAACCAGGACCCGCAGGGATAGAACCAGGACCCGCAGGGATAGAACCAGGACACACAGGAGTGGATCTCAGCAAGGGCTATGGATCAGTGAGAGAGGGGATTCCAGCTTCCAGCCAGAGGGCAGCTCCATCCAGCCGGATGCCACCAAGTGAGGGATACAAGAATGATCCTCAAGGCCCAAGAGCCCCATGTTGCCACCAGACCTAGGAAGCTGGGCAAGGCAGCAAGAGGCTTTTTTGGGCCACCTGCCAGTGCCAGTGGCCCCACTGCTGCCCCTGGGCACAGGGACAGGGAACGTGGGGACTGCAGGGTCTCACCTCTGGCAGCTGTGGGATCTGAATCAGCCGCTTGAAGTACTGCAGGTTGCTGGAGCGGTAGAAAAGGTCCTTGAGCCTGCAAGGGGCAGGGAATGGTTAGGGATGGCTCTTGTCCAACCTGGACAACCCCTTGCCTGGCTCCAGGAGGTGTCACCTGGCCACTGTACTGCCTTGGAGGGGAAGGTGTTTTGTGCTGCCACCAAACTCAGGGCAGGTCCTGGGAGCCAGCCTCCCACTGCTGGAGGGTTTATCCCAAAAACCCCAGGCCTGATGGGCAGGGAGAAGGACCTGGAGCTTGAGCAACCTGGTCTAGTGGAAGGTGTCCCTGCCCTTGGCAGGGGGTTGTACCTGATGACCTTCAAAGGTCCCTTCCAACCTAAACCACTTCCTGCCTGCCCAAAGTTTCCAGGAGCAGGGGGACTTCCTGTCTGGAGCCAACACCTCCACCCTCACCTTTGGTTCCTGCAGGAGCATCTTCCCCAGAAGCAGGGTACCTCCCTCCAGGACTTCCAGTTTTGGGGAGGAGGGACAGCGCCTAGCTGCACCACTTTTAGCTCTCACCTCTCCCAGTCACCTGAGCATCCCAGTCGGGATCTTGGCACTGTTGATCCCTGTCCCAAGGTTAGTCCCTGGGTGGTCAGAGCACAGCCAGCCCTGCTATCTACTCTTTGCAGCTTGTGACCTTGAATCAAGCTGTCCCTCAGCACCATGACAACCCCCCCTGGCACCATGACATCCCCTTGCTGCTCTCGGTGGCCAGTTTTTGTTTTGGTGACTCACGTACCAGAGACCACAGCATGTCCCTCCTCCCTCATTTTTAATCTCAGTGCCTTGGGAGCACTCCCAGAGCACCAGTGCTCTGGGTGTGGGCACTTACTTTCGGAACTGCTCCAGGAAGCGATCCCGGTGACCCTGCAGCGTATCTGCCGGCAGACCTGGAGGGAGCAGCAAGTAGAAATGTCAGCGGGTGTCTTCATGGATCAGGGAACAACCCATCAGCACAGCCACATGGAGATGGCTCTTTCCCACAGATGGGCACCCTCCTCTGGGGGTCCGAATACTCCAAGCAGTGTCCTGCTGCAGGAGGGGACCACACCCCTCAGGGCAGAGAAGAGTGTGGGCTGGCAGCTGCCACATTTCCAGATCCTGGAGGATATGGGTTTTGCACTTCCTTGCCATGGTGACTCCCTTCACTCTCCAAAGGGTGAAGAGGCTGGGGAAGAGGTAGTGGTGAACAGCCCAGGCTGAGCAGGGTGGTGGCCCCAGTGCCTCCCTCTGTGTCCCCCCTGTCAAAGGCAGTGGTGCTGGGGACACTCACAGGAGTGGAGCTTGAAGAGCAGCTTGACGGTGTAGTCGTAGAGGTGGCTGCAGTCCAGGATGACCTGGATGAGCGGGGCCAGACGGCACTGCCCCGCTGCCGTCACCGACACCGAGCGCGACATGTCCAGGGAGCTGAACACTGCAGGGAAGGAGTGCAGGATCAGATCCAGCAGCACCAGCAGCACCAGAGGGTGCCACACGGTGTCTGCCAAATCCACTGATGTCACCTAGAGCAACAGCCGTTCACCTGGAGCAAGGTACCCACTGGCCCTTGGGGACACAGCCTGCTGCCCTGCAGCTGTTTGTGAGCTGAGTGGGAGGGGAAATTCCCACCCAGGTCTCCCACACAGGCCTGGGAACACTCCAGCTTGGCACCATGGGCCTCCAACTGGGACTGAGCCCCAGCCATGTCCCTGGGCAGAGCTGACACGTGACCCCTGTGCTCTGCCTGTCACTGTTGTCCCACTGGCACTCGAGTGTGCTGGGTGTGCCAGAAGGAAGATGCTCCAAAACCAGCTGGGAGCAGCTGAAGACCATCTCATTCCAACACCTTCCACTAGACCAGAGTGCTCCAAGCTCTATCCAACCTGGCCTTGAACTCTTTCAGGGATGGGACAACCACAGCTTCCCTGGACAACCTGTGCCCGGGCCTCATCACCCTCACAGCCAAGAATTTCTTCCCAATATCCAATCTAACCCTGCCCTCTGGCAGCGGGAAGTTCTTCTCCCTTGTCCTGTCACTCCATCCCTTGTCCAAAGTCCCTCTCTGGTCCTCTTGGAGCCCCTTTGAGCTCTTGAAGGGGCTCTGAGGTCCTCCTGGAGCCTTCTCTTCTCCAGTTGAACACCCCTAGCTCTCCCAGCCTGGCTCCAGAGCAGAGGGGCTTCAGCCCTCAGAGCATCTCTGTGGCCTCCTCTGGACTTGCTCCAGCAGCCCCACATCCTTCCAGTGCTGGGACACCAGGGCTGGAGGCAGCTTTACAGGTAGGGTCTCACCTGAGCAGGGCAGAGGGGCAGAATCCCCCCCTCACCTGCTGCCCACACTGGGGGATCAGCCCAGGGCACTGGGGGTTTTGGAGCACACAGAGCTGGGGCATGTTGCACTTCTCATCCTCCAGCACCCCTAAATCCTTTCCTGGCAGGGCTGCTCTCTATCCCTTCATCCTCCAGCCTGGATTGATACCAGGGGTTGCCCTGACCCAGGTGCAGCGCCTTCCACTTTGCCTTGTTGAACCATAATTCAAGTGAAGTGCCCATAGAAGAGCTGAGCTGTGGTGCCCTCAGCCAACACCCCCTGCCAGAGCCTCCTCCAACTCGGATCAGCCCCACGGAGGGGCTGGACTCCTGCAGATCTCTCACTCCACCCTGTCTCAGAGTAATGCGGGGCTTTACCTGTCTGGAAGAGGTTCAGCTCACACTCCAGGTAGTCAAACATCTCCACCGTCAGCTGAAAACTAGGAAACAGGGTTGAGGATGGTTGGGGACTGTCCCCAAGGCCACCCATGAGCCTCAGCCTCTGATGAGGGTGCTCTAGTATGGATGCACCAGCCTTGCCTGCAGCTCTGCCCATTCTCAGGACCTGCCACAGGGCAGGGGGCAGGAGGAAGGTCCTGTCCCTGCTTGGTCATGCTACTGGTGGGGTTGGGCAGATCGTGCCCCCCACCTGCACCCACTCCCTCCCTGACCTTCCCCTGCCCCACACTCACAAATTATTGACGTCGTTCTCCCCAGCCTCATCAAGCTGCCGGTCGGACATCTGCAGATTTCCAGGGAATCGGGGATTCTGCAGGGGAAACAGGAGTCAGGAAAGGGTTCCAGAGGCTCTTCTGGTCTGGCCTCAAAGTCAGCTCCTGGATGAGCCAGGGGAGTGATGTCGGGGAAAGGGGACGTAACACAGGGTCTCTGAATCCTGGGTGACCACAGCATTCCTATTCAACAGCACCTGTGCTCTTCCCAGCAGGAAAGCTGATTCTCCCTGGGTTGAGAAACCTGCCAAGCAGGGGGAGATGGGGCTGCCAGCAGAGAGCTGGATGGGATGAAATGATATCTGCCCCAGGGGGTACCTGCCCTGGCATTTTGGGGAAAGTCACATCACACTTCCAAAACCGGGTGATGGGCACAGGAAACACCTCTTTCCAGCAGTTTTCCCCCCTTTTCCCATCTAGGATAGCTGGGGGGGGAAGGGGGATGAGTGTTGGGACTGCTGTAGCCCACCAGCTCCCAGCCCAGCCCAAGGAGCCCTGGGCCACCAGGAATCCTGCCACCCCCAAAGCACTGGTCCTTGGGCCATTTTTGATGGCCACTGGCAGCTTCACGAATATTTCATGGAGGCAACAGGATGGCCATTGCTGTCACCCCAGCACCCAGCCCTTGCTACAGCCTTGGGGACAGGGACAGGGGGACTTACCTTGGTGTGAAATTCCATCTTGGTTCTCAGCAGTTTGAGGTAGATGCTGCAGAGCTGCCCATAGCCCTCGCTCAGGTGGCCCTGAGGGACCCCAAAAAGCTGCTGAGATCCAGGACAGCCAGTGGAAAAGCCTTTTTCTGCTGCAGAATGATTGGCCCCTCCCTTATCTCCCCAAAACCACAGCCAAACCCTCCTTGCTGGCACCTGGATGCAGGCTGGCTGTACTGAAGGGATTTGGTCAGACCTTCTCTTCACCTTCTCTGCATGTTTCAATGCTTCGTTTGACTGTCAGAGCCGAGTGTTTATTGGTTTTGCCATGAAATAGGAAGGAGGCTTTTGATTTTGGTGGAAGGGAACACCAAATGCAACTGAAACCAGCCCAGATAGGTGATGACAGCCACAGGTCAGCCATGGCTGTGCTCCGCTTCCTGGGAGAGAGAACCCCCCAAGCCTGCACCCCCCAGCCTGGCCAAAGGACCCCTGGGATCTCCACCCAATGGCTAGCAGGGCTGGTCACTTACCCACATCCTGCTCATGTCACTCAGCTCATTCTTGTATCGCACGGAGTCTTTCAGGACCTGGAGGAATGATGGTGACAATCAGAAGGCAGAGCCCCAGGACACCATGTTCCATACTTGAAACAAGGAACTGGGCGAGCAATAGGAGGTCTTGATGCATTCCCAACCCTCTATTGCCACTGCCAGCCCTGGGTGCCTCAGATTCCCCAAGGAGGATCCTCGCTGACGGCTCCTGCACCAATGCCACTGCCAGGCGTTGAGCCATTTCCTCTGGCACTGGCACTGACATTGGCACTGGGGTTTGAGGCACACGGATTTTTGGGCAGGGCAGCACCAGGAGGGCTCTGGCACCTAGGACTGACCTTCAGGAGAGCACTGACCCTTTGGGAGATCTCCAGCACTGGTGTCCACATAGCACTGATCCCCAGGAGGGTACCAACCCTCCAGGAGGGCTCCAGATCCAATCCCTACTCAGGACTGACCCCTAGGAGGGCAGTGACCCTCTGGGAGGGCTCCAGCTCCAGTCTCTACCCCAGGACTGACCCCCCAGAAGGACACTGACCCTCCAGCATCTCCCATCACCCAGTACAGCCCTGCAGGGGAAAGGATTTGGCCCCAAGCTGAGCTTTAGGCACTCACATTGGAATGTCCATCCCGGAGGAGCTTGTGGAAGACATGGCAGAACTTCCAGCAGAGCACAGCGTTGCCAGACAGCGGCAGCCGGTTCACCACTGACCAGAAGGTCTGTGCTCCCTTCTCATGGTGTGTGCCCAGGATGCAGGGTGCTGGTGGTCAAGGAAACACTCCTCTGCCCTTTGGTGATGGAGAATGGCCACCCAAAGACAGCTGCATCTGCAGAGCCCAGAGGGGCCAGGCCACCACAGGGAGCTAATGCTACCCACCCCAAGCATGTGCTGTCCCCAAAGTGGCACAAGCCACCCTCTCTCCCCCAGCCCTGCTCTAGGAGCACCATGGCACATGCAAAGCTGGAGCTGTGCCTCTGCTGAGCTTTCCCAGGTGCCTGGCAGGGATGCTGGGGATCCACTTTTCGTGGCAGTGTCCCAACCTGTGGGCACCTTCCCCTCCCGCCCTCTCATGGAATGGCAGCGCTGGAAGCACCAGCCTGGGCACCTACCAACATTCAGAGGCTGTGACAGCAGGAGCAGGGACCCTGTGCCATGCTGGAAAAATATCCAGTGTCATTAATAGCACTCCAAGGTCCCATCCAGCCTCCCCAGCACCCTGGGCACCTCTCCTCACACACCCTCTTGATGCTGCCCCTTTTCCGGGCAGCCCCAGCCCCGCTCCCACACTCGTTGTCCCATGGCCAGCTTTGAGAAGGATATTCCTGGCATGTTTCTCCTTGACAGCCACTTCCTGCGCATTAATGGCCTTATTGATGCTGACGGTCTGCAAGAGAGAAGTGGTGGAGGGGGGTGAGATGGGAAGGGCTGAGGCTCCCTCACGGTTCCCCCCTCGCTCACTGAGACCCTCCGGCTCTGCCAGCACCTGCCAGTGGCTGGGTCCTATCCAGGTCCCCAGTCCCTGCTTGTGCCAGCTGGATGCTGACCTTTCCCGGATGCCTTTCTGGGATGCAGTTGGCATCCACCAGGTTCAGCTGCTGCCAGGACTCATTTACTCAGGATAATAATGATGCAACTAAAGCAGTGCCCACAAAGAACCCTCTGCTGCCCTCAGAGTGGTGGAACAGGCAGAGGGAAGGCAAGTCCCTCCCCTGCCCTTGGATTGTGGGCAGCAGCTGGCGGCTCCTACCCCACTTTTGGGGGGGCTGAATGGGGAGGACAATTTGGGGCGCACCAAGAATCAGGCAGTGGGATGGCAAGACCACTGCGAGGGCTGCCTGGCAAGGTCCTGGCTGCTCCATGGATTAAACAGGCAGGAGTGGAACCCACAGGTAGGACTTGCCATGCAGGTGTTGAGGACCCTGGGGAGTCCATGCTGAGGAGCCTGGGCACAGCCAGCCACCATTTATCCAATGGAAGGCAGTGGTAGCCACTGGAAGCATTTTCCAGGCAGGATTTTTAACTCTATCCTGTTTCTGATCCTACACTGGGACACAATGATGCCAGCTCAGGGTCACCCTCTCCCCAAGCTCCCACATCAGCAAGTGCTTCCCTGTCACCTGCTCCGTGAACATCCCGCTGCCAAGGGAAGGAACCGTCTGGCTCAGCACTGCCAGAAGTAGCTCATTACTGATATAAACCAATTAAAGCCGTGAGATTAATTCCAATGCCTTCCTCACTGCAATCCTTGCTGCAACCCTGCTTCCTGGCCCTCTCTGAGGTGGCCCCATATGGCTTCATTTCTACGGACCCTGGTGACTCTGTGCTGAGCGGGGCTGGAGGGGCCCACAGGAGCCCCAAGTGTGGGGGGGTACAGCCCAAATACCCCAGGAAGTCCCTCTGCCACCAAAACATGTGCCAGCTGGAGCGGGAATGATGATGGCTTGAGACAGACGAGACCTCACCCACAGCTGCACCCCCAGCCCAGCACCCTCAGCCCAGAGCCAAGCACCCTCTTAGCTGAAACTGTGTCCAGATGTCCCAGTATGAACCAGTTCTGGCGCAGGGATGGCGCTGCTCTGTGGTGTTTGCAGCCCCATCCCTATGGGCTCCGGGTGGTGACCATGGACGTGACCAGTAAGGGCCATGGAGGTGACACGGGAGGTCATCAGCCAGATGCAGGAGGCTCATTTTGACGTGTCAGGGGAGCCGGATTGCCAGCTGCAAGACACCCATCCCAGGCACCCAGAGCAGAACCTGGATCTCAGCTTGGTTTTTTAAGGAGAGCGGAAAGGAACACCAGCAGTGGAGACCCATCCATCCCTTCCTGAGGAGCTGGCTGAAGGCAACAGGTTCCCACCACATGAGGACAAGAGCGGGAGGCACCTCTGCAGCTCTGCCTGTCCCAGCAGCCACAGCCCCTTGTCAGGAAAACCATAAAATTAAATTCAGCATTAAAAAATGCTTGGGCAGGTGCCTCTCCCAGTCTGGAGAGGGATGCCCAGGTCCCAGAGGCTTGGAGCAGGATGCCTGCATTCCAACAGCCATCTATGACACATGCCATGGATCCAGCTCCAGGGGCAGCTTGTCCTCACCCAGAATGCCAGTCCGCAGCCCCAAAGGCGCAGTCAGGACAGCCATGACGAACCAGCCCGCATAGTGAGGAGTGCCAGGATCAGCATTTAAATGCACATTCCACCTCAGAATGGATTCCTGGACCACAAGGAACAAGCCAAATGCAAAGCCAGAGCTGGGGAGTGGAAGCTCCCAGCCAGAGGTGGGATACAGGCACCACTCTCCCAAAGCAGGGACGTGTCCGCCCCTGCCGTCCTTGACCGACCAGAACAGGGCTGGTCTCCGAGGGGAAGGAGTGCTGCACCCCTGGGAAAGCTAGAAATGGAGCTTCCAGTTTAACTGCTCTCTCGTGCCAGCTTTTCCCAGCAAAGCAAGGACACTTTTTTCCAAACAAGGAAGCCCCAGTGACCTCCCAGAGTGAGGAGACACAGTGGGAGGGTGACAGGGGCTGGCAGCCCCTGGTTCCGGGCAGGGACCTCCCAGAGCTTCCATCCCCAAGTTCCTCATCTCCATTTGAAGCACACACAATATCTGTCTGGAAGGCAGAAGGGTTTTCCAAGGAAAAGCTGGATCTCACTCTCCTGTCTTTGTGGACACCCCCCTTTCCCACTGCATCCTCAGAAGTGCAGGGCAGGGGTCCCATCCCGAGAGCCATTTGGGACATGCCCAAATTGCCATGCCAGTGTCTCTGGCAGCACCCACAGCAGCAAACTGGGGGAGCACAGAGCAGCAGCAGGACACCAAGGCTGCAATTGTCACCTCCGAAGGGACAAGTGGGGTCAGGGAGGGTGATTTGGCTGCAAAATTGGGTCAGAATGGAGGGAAATTTGGGGCTGCCTGGACAGCAAGCCCAGACCCCTTCCCCACGGATGGTCTTCACCCTGACTCAGAGATGCCACTTCCCACCACCATTCCACACCTGCAGTGGATGGAATTTAAATTTAATTATGAGCTTCCAACCTATGAGGGCAACTTCTGACCCACCAGGACGCATCTGGGCAGCACCGCAGGCCCAGCTCCAGTTTTGTGAACAGGGCAGGGGACATGGGGGACATGGGGCAGCCCCACACCCCACCCGCTGCCGGGACAGGAAACCCTGGAGTTTCCTCTTGTGCAATGGGCCAGGCAGGAAGCAGAAGGAGAGTCCAGAGGGGCCCACTGCACAAGGAGAGGTGTGAGGGTGACACTGCCATCCGGCCACCCCAGCAGAGCCGCAGGGCCTGGATGTGAGACTGAGCTCAGTGGGGCAGGACCTGGGGCAGGGCTGGGCATGGGTCTCTGCCAGGCTGGAGAGTGGCTCCACAGGTGCTGCAAGGGCTGGGAAGGACACAGGGGCTGGGAATACTGCAAAGACAGGGAATCCTACAAGTGCTGGGAAGTCTGCAAGGGCTGGGAATGCTGCAAGCACTGTTAGCTTTTCCAAGTGCCACTTGAGCAGGGTGGGGAAACCCCACCAGCATGTGCATGGAAAGGCACAGGCCATTTGGGACAGGAGCAGCCTGGGACTATCTATCCCTGAGCAGTGGGATCTGCCGAGCTGTCTGTTCCTCCCTCTGCAACACCAAGGGGATTCCCATAAACCTGTGGAAGGTCTACTGCCCATGGCTTGACAGACCATCATAGCCATGTCCCATGGGCATTCAGCACCAAATCCCCCTGGCAGTGAGTGCTGCCAGCCCTCGGGATGAGCTGGACTAACCCCATGGGAATCCCCAACCCCTGATCCAACCCAGCCCTTCCCACAAGGAGATCCCACAGCAGGGCAGAGCCATCAACAGCTCTGCACTGGGGTGATCCACGGACCAGGTCTCATGTCACCTCTCTGGGCATGTGTCTGCAGGCTCCAGACAGGGACAGAGGAGCCCAAAACTGCATGGAGGGAGAGGGTCAGGATGACAGAGGCTTTCTGAGCCCCGACACACACTTCCCTCTGTCACACACACCCTCACTCCCCACCAGTTCACTCCAGATTACGCTCTCACTCTCTGAATCCAAAATTTCCCATTTGGAGGCAAAGAGCCAAGCTTGGCTCAGGAGCAGCACAACGCCTTCCCGCTTCTTTCATTTCCAAAAGGAAATGAGTGTTGATTAAAGAATCCAGAGCTACTGCAAATTATTTGGAGAAACTGAGTGAGTCGCAGTGCAAATCCTCTTAGTAATGCTCCCTCATTTCTCCTTAATTCCTTTCTATAAATGGAGAGCTGGGATGGAGCATACCTCCGGACAACCGCTCACAAGCCCTGCAGACGCAGGAGCTTCGGAGAAGGGAGTGAGCAGGGAGACTTGACTACAACAAGCCTGGAAGAAAAATCCATGGGCTTAATTAAAATGCAAATCCCAGTAAAGCAAAGCTTGGCTCAGGCCCTGGAGGTGTGCAGGACACGGGAGGTAGGCGAGCTCTTCCACGGGCACATCTCTCTTTAAACATCAGCCACCGCCATCAGCTAATGGCAAATTCCAGCCTCGATGGGGCTCAGGGAACGGTTTTGTCCAGCAAAATCCTGGAGCAAAGCCAGCTGGATAACACCTGGGGTGTTCAATGCTCCGCTGAGGACTGGCAAGAGCTCCTGGGGACAGTTGGGGTGGCTGCAGTCCCCCCATGCTGGGCACCTGTGGCCTGACAGCAGCAGCAGGAGCAGGGAACAAGCCTGGCTTTGTGCCTGCCAGCAGCCGGAGGGAAGGGGAGCCAGGAAGGCAGGGGAGCACTGCTGGCAGGGCTGGCCGGCCACACGGGAGGCAAAACCCAGGGATGTATTTCTGCGTATTGGATAGGAGGATGCTCAACCTGTCTTCCCACTCAGTCCCATGGGCTTCCTGTGAGCAGGCAGTCAGGAGACATGAAAAATACCTTCCCACCACTTAATCCAGGTTATTTGGCTGCATCTACTGCTGAATCCATGAGTTTGGAAAGCAAGTGCTCCTCTTCTGACTAGCTACATCCAGGAGCTGCTCTGGGGATGAAGGTCCTTGTCCAGGCTGTGTAAGCATCTCCTGGAAGGTGCTGCCACTCTTCTCACATGCTGCGTCCTCCAGATGAGAGTAATTCCCAAAATGACACAAGTCTCAGATTTCCCACTGCTTGGGCCCTAAAAACAACCACTTTTCCCCAACCAATGACATATTCCAGTGATAGAGACCCCAAAACCTTGCTGCATCCACTGGGGTCACTCCCAGTGGTGGTGGCTTCAGATGTCCTTCTCCAGGAGGAGATGCCGATGCCACCAGCCCAGATGCCAGCAGGAGGAGGGCCAAGGTGTCCAGAGACAGCCCTGAATCCCAAGTGATACCAGTGTAGGTGTTTGGGGTCACCTTGTCCCACAGCCTGCACATGGAACACCTCAAAACAGAGTCACCGGGACGATGGCAACAGACTCTGTGAGCCATGCTGGGCTCCAGTGGCATCACCACGGTGCTCTTCTTGGAAGAGACCTTGCCCTGGCATTGCTGCCTCCACGTCTGCTCTCCTGAGGCCAGGAGGATGATGACTTCAGATCGATGATGCCACCGGCCCCTCCAGCACTCAGCAATGCCCAATGGACGAGTGTTACGGAGCTCTTCCAGCACAGGTGGGGTTTCCAGGGACAAAAACACCTGGGCCAGGAAATGGAGTGGTGGTGTGAGGTTCAGAGGTCTCCGACCACGAGGAGACATGCAAGGCTGGAAGCTGATGCCTGACTCCTAGCATGCCTTTGCCTTGAGAGCTGTAGTGCTGTTATCCCAGTAGGAAAACCAAAATAAAAGTTGTAGGATGTCCATTTGGAGTGTGCCTGGACAGCCCACTCCACCAGCTCCCAGCTCCTCCTGAGGGTAGCAGAGGTTGGGATCCACAGGGTATGCACCCATCAGCTGTGTGTGCAAGGACTTGACTCACCCTCCAGCGAAAATCCCTAGTTCCACACCGTCAGGAGAGGTGGTGTAGGATGAGACGGTGTGATCCAACTGCTCCTCCACCTCTGAGGCAAAGGAAAAGAAGACAACCACCCAACTGATCTGTGGTGGGTCCCAAGGGCTCCAGTGAGACACCTGACGCCAGGAGGGGAGAGCTGGAACGATCCCAGGGAGGGGTTGGCTCCACCAACACCACAGACGAGAGCTCACCACAGTGAACAGATCACTGCCCACCACAGGGAACCAGTACCTGGAGTGCTGGGCAACTGGATTTCTCCAGCCTTAAACAACTTACGCAGTTTAATTACTTGGACATGTAATTTTTAAATCCAGTTCAAGGAATGTGGACTTCTCCAATACACAGATAAACTTTAGGGGAAAAAAAGGATGGTAAGAAGCAATTTTGGGGAGAACAGCTGGCAAAAAGCAAGGCTACAGAATCCAGACCTCACAGGGACCACTAGGGAAGCTGCTGCTGTAAAGTTGAGAGCCCAGGCTGCCGCTGCCTGGCATGTCCGACCCCACAGCACAACCAGAGCCCATCACAAGGGGCTGGATCCGAGGAGAGGCAGAAATCCAGAGGGACCCCCAGGATCCCCATCCCTCCATTAAAACATGCACATCCGCTCATTACTCTTCTCACTTAATTACTGCTCAGGGCACTCTGTCAATCCTGCCCCATGTGCCCAGCTGGCTCGGCTGCAGCCAGAGCCTTTCCCATGAGCTGCCCCAATATCCAGGCTTTTAATTTTAAATGGGGATTTTATGCAAGGATAATCTCTTCCAGCAGTGGTGATTTCTGTCTGTGGAGGGAGTGTGGCTGTGTCTGACAGGGTCAGCGGTCCAGGAAGGTCTTCCACCACCTTCAAACGTTCCTGAAACATTCCCAGTCATGCTGACCAGAGTCTTCTGCTTCCCAGCAGATGCAAATATTTGGGCATTTTTTGGAAGAGATAAAGGAGTGAGAATGGAGGATTTGGGGAGCAGATGCAAGGAGCTCTTATCCAGATGTGCATTTCTATGATCAACTGCCATCCAGGACCCACCTTTCTTGGGAAGCGTCACCCCGGCAGGAACGCTTACTGCCCTAGCAGGATACTTCCAAATTAAGCTGGGATCTAGTGCCGGTGGAAATCGTTCCTTGCAATGCTTCTGGGTGAGCAGCAACTCTCAGGAGCAGGATGGGGCATCCCTCTCCCGTTATCCCCCCAGGATGTCTGGATCCTGCAATGGTGCCAATAGCAGCCACGACCATGTGGGCTTAATGCTGCATCTGAGGGACCTGCTGGAGCACCGGGAAAAGCCAAATCCCTCTTCCCAGGTGAGCAGCGCAGGGGTGACCATGCTTCCTGTAGAAACAGACCCTAAAAACCCGCTTCTCACCCCAAACTTGTTTCCATTCCTTCTACCCGGGTGAGAGGAGCTGTGGCAGCAGCACTGGGCACGGGGACACAGGTACACGGAGATATGGGTATGTGGGGACACAGGTGCTCGTGGGGACACGGGAACATGGACGCACGGGGACACAGGTGCTCGTGGGGACACGGGTGCTCGTGGCACGGCCTGAACCCGGCCGAGCCGAGGACCGGGGGAAGACGACCCACACGGGTGTGTGGGAGCGAGCCCGCCCCGGCCGCGGCCGCACGGGGAG
>VZRQ01011047.1:349971-370420 GCA_013397975.1 Machaerirhynchus nigripectus | reverse complement strand
CATCCCCTGCCTCATCCCTTGTACCACCTGCACCCTCCTGCCCCATCCCCTGCCTGCCCCACCGCCTGACCCTCTACTCCACTTCCAGACTCCTTTCTTACTCCCTGTCAGACTCCTTACCCCTGGTCCATTCCCTGTCAGCCCCCCTGCTCTATCCCCTGCCCCACCTCCTGCCCCATCTCTGTGTCTGGGGGTGAAGCTACACCGGTGGGTCTGTCTGGGACCTGCCCAGGGTTCCTTTTTTCCAGAGCCCACTCAGCTGCTGGCATCTTGGTTCCAACAACAAAAGCAATTAAACCAGCGTGGTAACAAGCCCCAGGCCCGAGCCCACCCCACAGGCAGGCACGGCTCGCTGACCACCACAGCCATCCCGCCGAGGGACAGGAAAGCATCCAGGCAGGAGGATTTTGGTTTTTCCCAGCTGCTCCTTGTGCTCAAGGAACATTTTCCGATGGGGGGCACAAAAGAAACCCAAACAATTCTTGTATCACTCAGTGAATCTCCTAAAAGCAACCCCGAAGCACTGCCCAGGCCCTTGGCTTGCCAGCCGAGGAGACGCTTCAGAGCCCGAAGAACAAAGTGCTGCTGCAGGGCCAGACCAGCCAGCACACTAATCCCTCGGGATTACTGCAGTCTAGTCACGGCTCAGCCACTTACTCCGGGATGGTGACTTGGCCTCTCTTAATGAGATAACAGGATTCCACATCCCCGAGGGGACAGAGTGCTGCCACCCCTGCACTCTCCCAACACCCAGCTCTGCAACCACTCAGTTCATCCCAGCCTTGGGGGAGCTTTCAGGGCCAAGACCAGGCTGTGTTTTCCTCAGGTGGCTGTTAAAGCCCCCGTGAGATCCCTGGGACCGACAGGTGGATGGAGCACCACTCGGCGGCACTGCTTGTCTTGGAGCACACAGCTCACAGGTTTTTTGCTGGACTAAATGTGTTTTGCTGGAACAGATGGTTTCAAGCAGCAGCCAAATTCTTTCAGGAGCAGAGTCTGGATGCTGCTCTGAGCCTGGGAATGAGCACGGGTCAGTGCTCTGCAATCAGGGCAGGCACCTGCCCCTGTTGGGGTTACCTGCTCCTGTCACAGGTGCCATCATGGGGCCAGGTTTTGTGCCCTCCCCCCAGTGAAGCCCTTCAGTGAGTGGCTCCCAGCCATGTTCTCAACATGGAAAGTGAGAGCTTGGATCCTAGCTGTGCAGCCCACCCCCCAGCCTAGTGTTCCCCGCAGCTTAAAGGGATCCTGGAATTAATTAATCCCCCCTTAGCTGGGTTTAGCATCGCTCTGAACTCAGTGCCATGACTGCTGCTGCCTGCTGCCTCAGGATATCCTGGAGGTGCAGTCCAGAATTTCCAGGGCACCATCTCCAGAGTCACCAAGAGGCCAAGGTACAGCTTCCAGAGGCCACAGTGCTGCAATTAGCACTTGGTCATCAAGTATTAATGGTTCCTTTGCATGAAGAGACCTTAAGGGATGTATGCAAAGAGCACAGCCAAAGCCAAAGAGCATCTGGACTAAAGTCAGTCCCTCCCACATGCACAGGATGGATGGGACTTTCTCTACAATGCCCCCTGCATGGAAAATAGCCTCTAAAATAAGCAGGATACATCCATTTTTCATAGTTACTGGTGACATGCTGTGATGCCACTGGAACCCGCATGCAGCCATGCCAGACTGCCCACCCCCACTCACAGGCTTTGTGTTCCCAGCACCCCTCCTCAATCCTCCAAATTAAAATCTGCTCATCATCATTAACCTTATTTCTCCAAATCAAGCTTTCAGACCAGCTCCCCCTGAACAACATGCTCAGCTCAGGGGGAAGCTGGTTATAGCTGCTATCCAGGGTCTCCTGCAGAGCTGGGACATCCAAGTATCCGAGGCCACGGCTGCTGTGTGGTTCCTTATGGCTGAGCTGCTCCACCTGGCAGGGCCCAGAGTTTGGACACCACCAGGAAGCACTTGGGGCAAAGACAGAGAGCTCCAAGTCCACCTGGCTTCAAAGCATGGGAGGAGCTTCAGCCAGGGGGCAAAAATAAGAGCCAAGGCAGCTCGAGGAGAAAATCTGGAAATTAACTTAAAAGCAATTTTGGGAGGGTCCTCAGAGCAAAGGAAAACACCAGTTCCAGAGAGGCCAGGAAAGCTGGAAGCACTGAGCAGGAATGACAGCACCCAACCATTCCAGGGCTCAAAAAAGCCAGTGCAGCCTATGGGGACAAATACTACCACTTCAGGGATCCACTGAGGTGGAGGCAAGTTCATGGTTTTCCCAGGGGAGTTCCTTGCTGTGGTTCACTGCATCACTGTGAGGACACAAGGGTGAAGAGGCATTCCTGGCCCCACGGTGCTCTTGGATTATTCCCAGGGACCCAGAGCACGAGCAGGGAGTATCCCGGAGTATCCCAGAGTATCCCAGTCAGATGTGCAAACCCACATGCTTCATCCCAGGCTCCAGCAACTCTCTCTAGGGCTGCAGCCTATCTCAACAATGTGGGATGTGCTTGCAAAGGTGCAAGCCTCTCCAGGTGGGATGGGGGAATTAGGAGGGATGGGGGAGTTAGGAGGGATGCACTGAGGGGGCTGCTGAACAACTGCAGGGCATCACAGGCATTTCCTCCACTGGGGTAGGAAGGAGCCTTTCCCACAGAGAATAAGGAAGGTAAAGTGAGGGCTGCTTCCCTGGAGAACCAGGGGGAAGGCAGCTCCTTGCTTCACCCTGTCCCCTGAGGGCCTTCATTCATCATCCTCTGGTCTGATCTGGGGAGGTGGAGATCCCTCCTCTCCCCCTGGCTTCACTGAATCTCCTTGGGTGCTTCACTCCAAGTCCCTTTTCTCCAGCCTGGAAGCACCCTCCATCCTCCTGCAGCTCTGTGACTCTCCTGCCAGCTTCCAGGATGGTATGTGTGGTCCAGATCACGATCGATGAAAAAAGAAGAGACAATCAGCATCTTCCCCCACCCGCCGGAGGCTCTGCAAGCAGCTTTTAAACTCTTATTTCAGCAATCGCTTCCCATTAAAATGATGGGAATTAGGGTAAAATGTCTCAGCAAGTGTGGGCTTTTGTCACTGCAGCCCAGGGAGGCTCCCCGGAAATGCTCTCTAAGGCTTTGGCTTTTATTGCTTTTACATCTCTGATTTCTGTTGGAGCAAATCTCCCCCTGAGCTGATGCTCAGGGCAGGAGTGGGAAGCCTGGGCCAAGCTGCTCCAGGGAGCATTTACGTGCTTCTCAAAGGTCTCCTTCCCTCTTTTTTCCTCTCCTTCTGTTCATTTTACCAGGTCTAAAAATACTCTACTAAAAACTCTCTTCCCCTGCAGCCGCCTCCCTCCTGGATGACTAATAATATCTGTTGCTCCCTCTTGATCTCTCTGTATTTCCCAAGTCTTCCCCAAGGGAAGGAACCAACCCTGAGCTGTGCTCTCAACCAACCCCTTGGATTCAGACTCCTAAATTCGTTTTCCTCAGAGAATGGTATTTTTTCCCAGCTCCTTCAGCGTAGGAGCAGTTTAAATCCACCTCCCCAGCTCACCACAAACAAATCCTGCTCCACGGCTTACACCTGCCCAGTGCTGCTGAAGCATTGTTCTGATACGGGAGCTCCAGGATCCTGGGATTTTCAGAGCTCTACATAGAACAGCAGGTTCACTGGGAAAACCACCAAGCACTTACAAAACAATTTATTGTCTGTTTTTCAGGTTTCAGTTCTTTCCAGCAGCTTTCCGTCCCTGGAGCACTCCCTTGGGGTATGTGCTGAGAAGGCTGGGTTAGGCTGGGTTTGGTGTCTGGTCCTTGGAGCTGGATGAGCAGCGCTGGCTGTGCGAGGAGCTTGCATTGTAGGAGCAGGGGGTGAATGCTGGGCAGCAGCAGTGTTTGGGATAGTGGGACTTAGAGGAAAAACCTACCTTGCTGTCACCACGTTGGAGGCAATGGCCTTCTTCCCCACTGAATGGAATGTTAGAACACTGTGACAGGGATCAGCTTTCCTGCACTGCTCCGTATCTTTCCAAAACAGAGCCAAGACCTGTACCAGGCACCTTCCCCACTGCCAGCACCACATCATGGATTAGTCAGGATACAGGGATGGAACAGCACTGGCAGAAGCTGGAGGTGTGATGAATTTCTCTGGACTCAGACACTGCAGTACAGCCAAATCCCTCAGGCCAGATCCCAACCCACTGTGATTTTCCAAAGAGATCCATCAATGAACAACCTTTGGAAAACCCTCATGCTGACACTGGTGATGTAAAAAATGTCCCCAAATGCTCACGGTCCTGGTGAACCAGCCACTTCCAGCCTCAACCCTGCACTGCATGGAGGCAGATTTAAGGGGTGTTTGGCTGCTCCAACACTTCTGGAAATCCCCCTGGCCGGCTAATGCCCAAATACCTTTGCAAATCTTGATTTAGGAAAAATATCCGCTTGGGAGCAGGGCTTAAAAAGCTCAAGGCCATTTTCAAATCCTTGTAATGCTGCAGTTTCCTGGACATGTGAAAGTGAGAGGACAAAGCAGATCAGGCTGAAGCAGGCACGGGGCCAGGGCTGGCGGCTGTGCCCAGGGCTGTGCCGGCATGGAGCATGCAGGAGCAGGCAGGAGTGGGCAGCCCAGGGGTTATTTCAGCACCAAGCTCCCCCAGCTGCTCACCATGACTGGACCAGCATGGAAAGCAGAGAGGAGAGCAGCCCTTCCACATCACCCTGGGCAGGAGATCCATGAAGGCTGCTGGGGCAGAGCCCATGGACAGAGGGGTGCGGGTGAAGCCGCTGCCAGCCCTGTGTGTGGGTAGGGAGCTCCATTATCCCTCCTGCCTTTACAGGAAGCCGCTTGGTTGTGTTGTCAATATAGAGATTTTCTTTAAAAAAAAAAAAAGCAAACGCCGGGTTCATGCTGCCATTATCGATCATTTGGTATTTTTAGCTCCTTGTTCAATCCATCCCTGTTGGTGTTACAGCAACCACACAGCCCCATGGAACACGGCTCAGTGGGGCTGCTCCAAGGTGAGCAGGAGCTCAGAGAGCAGCAATACAATGCCAACGAGATTAAAAATGCAAGAGGGAAAAAGAGAGGTGGGATAAAGCAGCATCCTCTCCCCTCGCTGCTTTCAACTCCTGCCAATGTTGCAAGGAGACAGTTATATCCCCCCATCCAAACTAAGGGCAGATGCAACTCCTGTTTCCTGCCTGGAGGGTTGAGAACCTGTGTGGAGGGTTGAGAACCCATGGAAAGGGTGAGACTGAGCTGAGTGGTGCCATCGATGGGCTGGAGGGAGGGGAGGACATCCAGAGGGAGCTAGACAGGCTGGAGCAGTGGGTCCATGGGAGCCCCAGGAGGTTCAGTCAGGCCAAGGGCAAGATCATGGACCTGGGCCAGGGCAATCCCTGGTGCCAGCAGAGGCTAGGGAGGTCTGCAGGGACCCCAGAGGTCAGTGAGGATAAACACTCTCAGCATCTCTCTCCATCCATGGGGCCATTTACCCCCACCAACGGCCCCCAACTTTGTCCTCTCTTTTCCACTTGCAGCTCCTCCATATCCTGGATCCACTGATTCCATAGTGATTCAGTGTATTCCACCATCACTGATTTCATAGGTGGTGGATGGATGGATGGGTGGATGGATGGATGGATGGATGGATGGGTGGGTGGATGGATGATTGAGATAACACTGTGGAGGAGGAGGGGGATTCTAGTGGGTGACAAACGGGACATGATCCAGCCATGTGTGCTGATAGGCCAAAAAGCCAAGTGTCTTCTGAGACCCCCCTGGAGCTGCCTCTACCTCTGGGGTCCCAGCACAGGACAATGAAGTTAAACTGAACAAGGGTGGGGTTAGGTTAGACATGGGGAAGAAATGCTGGACCATGAGGGAGGTGGAGGCTGGCACAGGTGAATTATGGCAGTGGGATGTAAACCTGCACAGTTAACCTCTACATGACAACTTGCTCATCATTGCAGATGTCTCCTGGGTCCCCTGTGGCCCCATCCTTACATGCGGGTTATCTGGGAACCCTCCTAGGAACCCCCGCTGGCTCTTCCTCTGCACACGCACAATGCTCTGTTGTAGTGTCGCTTCCTTCTTGCCTCACGCTGACACCGCTGAGATGAGCCAACGCCCAGAAGGAAGCAGGGTCAGCAAAGGAGACAACTGCACTGGGAACTGGCTCATCCTGCCGTGTCTGACCCTCGCTGCTCCCTGGGCTCACAGGAACCGGAGCTCCAGTGTCACCCACCACCTTGCAAGCGCTAAGTTTACAGGGGTCAATGCCCCCAGCAGCTCTCCCCATCCATGGGGACATTTACCCCAAGCCATGAGTCCACTGACCCCCCCATCAACAGCCCCCAACTTTGTCCTCCCTTTTCTACTTGCAGCCCTTCCTTATCTGGATCAGTGTCACCAGTGACTCAGAAGATGGTTGATAAATCATAGAATCCCAGAAGGATTTGGATTGGAAGGGACCTTAAAGACCACCTCAGTCCACCCCCTGTCATGGGCAGGGACACCTTCCACTATCCCAAGTCGCTCCAAGCCCTGTCCAACCTGGCCTTGGACACTTCCAGGGATGGGGCAGCCACAGCTACTCTGGGAAACCACCCTTGCAGGGAAGAATTCCTCCCTAACACCCAATCTAAACCTACTCTCTTTCAGTTTGAAGCCATAAAACACATCTCCCACTCATTTCCTTTTAAAGTTGCCAAGTTCTGCCCTGGAGACTTCATAAATGGGGAGCTGAGGCTTCACGGGAAGCACAGTGCCAAAACACATTCAGTGTCTGCCCTCGGGTGCCTTCCTCCCTCTCCCAAAGCATAGTGAGGCCCCCGTGAATCTCCAAACATTTGCCTTAGGTGATCCTTCAATTGCTCCATCAGAGGATTCACTTTAATTATCTGCTTTTGTTTGTCCCTTGAATTGAGACAGCATAGCCTGGCAACACCACTGCTACCTGTGACGCGCAGCTCAGCGCCCAGCCTGTAACCACCTCCCAGGGCCTTCCCAAACCTTCTCCTGAGCTTTCTATCGATGTGAACCCAGGCAGGGGAGCAGGGGGCTGTGTGGATGCTCCAGTACAGGCACACACACCTCAGCACCTCCCACAAGTCCTAAATGTGAACAGTTTTGTTGCAACGGCATAGCAAAGGGGGAACAAACTTGCCTGAAGTGAAACCACTGGGTGCAATAGGTTGGGAAATGCCACAGCATGTGTTTTCCCTGCACCAGACCACATCCGATGAAGCCAGCCCCTGCCTGCAGCCCCCTCAGCAGTGCTGGGGCTGTAGGGGGATGTGGATGCTGTGCCTGCCTCTGGCTAATGGGCAGCAGCCGAGGTACTTACAGGAAATATGCAACATACTTCCAGCATGGGGACACTTTCCAGCCCTGAGCTTGTTCAAGTGCCGCCTGGTTGCAGGGAGAGGTCGGAGCAGAGCGGGCGAGGCCGGCTCACAGCAATGCTGCCTCCTCTCAGTGCCCCCACAGGTTTGGCTGCTTGCTTTGGCCCCAGAGGCCACTTGCCAGCTCTCTCCCCCCACCCTGGCTACTGAGACCCCATCCACCTCCCTGTGTCACAAACAGCCGCTTCCCAGAAGGGCTGTGGAGCCCTGGGCTCCAGAGAGCTGCATGTTTGCAGAGCAGTCAAGGTCTCCCTCCCAGCAGACCCAGTGGGATCGGGGTGCTCAGTTCGGTCCAAGGGGAAAATGTCAGAGCAAATAGGTGTCCAAATGACAGCTAAGAATGACATGGTACATTCCCTGCCTGGCATCCCCTCATATGCCCCAGTGCCAGGATAAAACCCCATGGGTGAACCCCGAGGGCTGGAGCCCCTCTGCTCTGGAGACACCTTGGGGTGTTCACCTGGAGAAGAGAAGGCTCTGGGGAGACCTTTGAGCCCCTCCAATGCCTAAAGGCGCTCCAAGAGAGCTGGAGAACGACTTTGGACAAGGGCCTGGAGTGACAGGACAAGGGGGAATGGCTTCCCACTGCCAGAGGGCAGGGATAGATGGGATATTGGGAAGAAATTCTTCCCTGTGAGCGTGATGAGGCCCGGATACAGGTTGCCCAGGGAAGCTGTGTCTGCCCCATCCCTGGAAGTGTCCGAGGCCAGGCTGGGTAGAGCTTGGAGCAACCTGGGATAGCGGAAGGTGTCCCTGCCCATGGCAAGGGGTGGAGTGAGATGGTCTTTAAGGTTCCTTTCAACCCAAACCATTCCAGGATTCTTTGCTATGTGACTTCAAGCTTTCCTTGTGCTCTTTTAACAGCCCCTGCTGCCGCGTCCAACACCTCTGCAGGGCCTGTGGCTGCTCCTGCCACAGGTGATGGTCCTGCAACAGCCCCATAACTTTGCCTGGCTGAGAGCACCTGGCATGCTGCCTGCTCCTTGGGTGTGGGAAGGACCTGGGGAGGCGGCATGGCTGGAGCAGGGATCTCTGCTGCGACCAGGGTGGAGCCCGAGGTGGAAAAAAACCGGCACATAAAGGAAACTGTGTTTCATGTGTTATTGCTGCCTGTCTGAGCTGATCGAGGAGGGAATAGCAGGCACGATTCCATGCAAAAGGCTGCAAAATCCCTTCCTGAGATACAAATATTTGGTTTTCCTCATTTTCCTTGTGTGGAAATAAACACCACTGGCTGGAGTGTTGCCAGCATGCCCTTGGGCTCACGCTGCACTGTCCTGCGTCGGCCAGCCCCAGCACCGAGGCTGGAGGGGCACTAGGAGCATGAAACCCAGCTCTGGGTGTGGAAAACATGCTTGTGCCTCCAGGAAGCATTGGGAAAACGGATGGGAGGCACTTGGAATAAGCACAGACTGTAAGAAGCAGCTCCATCCAGAGCCTCTCTGGCAGCAGGGGATGCCCCCTGCGTTGGGAGCCACTGGTTCCCCATGGCATGGGGGGCATCCCCGAGGTGTAATTCCACAGTGGAATGGGCTGGGTATGGAGGGCTGTGCCTACCACTCTGTTCCCTGCCTCCTTTGGCCCTACGAGCAGCATGATACATCTTCCACAGCAGGATGAAGGCACTGGAGGGGCGCCTGGAGGGCTCTGCATGCCAGGGATGCCCCTGCTAGAGTTCATCAGGGCAGAGGGAAGGGCAGCCCCGGGGGATTTCCATGCTGTTCCTGGAAAACAGGGGGTTTAATGTGCGAGGGAAATCTCTGCTCTCGAATGCAAATCACAACGTGTGGAACACGCACAATACCATCGACGCTGGCAGAGGGCCACATGGGACACCCAAACATGAGGAATTGGCTCCGAGAGACACTAAACACACCCAATTTCCTTCTTTTCCAGCAATTCAGCAGCCGTCAGCCACTGCCAGGCCAGGCCAGCCCCACACAGGGCACCCTGGTCCTCACAACCCCCACCCCGCTCCCCGCACATCCTCCCGCCGGGGACATGTTGTGCTGGGAGGTGACAGGGTTGGGTGGAGTGACACAGGGACAAGGCTCCTGGGACACAAAAGCCACGGGAATCAGAGTGGCCTCGGTGAAGATGATGGATGGCTCCGCCAGGCACCAGCCCAGGGGCCGTGGGAGCTGCACCCAGCACGTCCGCGGAGAAAATCCTCCGTGTTCCGATGACGTTCAGGGAATCAGGAATTGGTTTTTTTTTACATTTTGGGATAAATAAATAGAAATGTGCTAGAAATCTGCTGTATGATATTATCAGAAACAACCCAGAGCCCTGAGCACAGCCCACCCACCATGGCCAGTCCCTGCTGTACCACATCTGCTGTACCCTGGTGAGGCAGAGAAACAAATCCATGTGGGGACAATCGGCGGAAATTTCCAAATGCTGCTTCCTCCTGGAAGAGCATAATGAACCTAAACACAGGACCAGCAACACCTGCAGGGAAGAAGCAAACACCCAGGTCCTGAAACACCCAGCTGTGGAAGGAGCTGACCACCATCCTTACCCTCCAGGGCTGGGAAAGATGGGAATACCCATGGGAAGAAGAAGCAGAAGACCTCACCATGGCTACACACCCTGTTCATGAGATGCTTGCTATTTCCCCAAGCAGAAATCACAGCACTTCCTGCTGCAGCTGGAAAGAAAGAACCCCTTGGAGGTGCTGGGACTGGGTACCCAAAATTTGCTTCTTATCCAAAGAAAGGGCCTGACAGACTTCACCCCTCTGATAGGAATCCATAGTTCTTAGCATTCCCACAATGTGAAAAATCTCTTTTCCCTGCTGATGGGGAGGAGAAGTTGGATTGCAACTGCTCCCAGAGTTAGTGAATGCAGCAGAAAGGGAGGAAAAAGGGTTAAAATGATAAAAGATATAACAGAGACACTGGCTAATTGTCATTTCCATGTGACAGCCGATTAGAAGAAAGATTGGTTCAGATTTGATCCCAGATTTATTTTTCCCTGGCATGTTCCTTTCCCAGCTCACAGAGATGCTGGTGCACACACCTGGCACCCTGGAGGCTGACAGACAAGGGGCAGCAGGGACCCAAAGTGGTTCTGTGCCAAAAGAACTCTCAGAGGGGCGACTGCAGCTAGGGTATGCCCCACAGTGGTATCCAAATATTAAAGGATTAATGGAAAAGTCTTGAGGTGACACAGTTAATTACGCCCTGCTCCTATGGGAGGGAGGAGCTGACCCCAGGATGTTGTGGATGCTGTGCCAGGGCAGCTCTGTCCACATGCCCCTGCCCTAGCACACTACCATAGCCAAAATCCCAGATAATAACGGGCTGGAAACCACAGGTTTTGTCCAACAATTTCTCCTCTTTCCTTTCCTCTGGTTTATTCGTGTCCATGCTGCTCCCAAAGCTTTTCTTCCTCCCCCAGAGGCAGAAATTGCTGGATATTTAGTCTGCTTGCTCACCACTCAGAAGCTTTGGCAGGTACCTGATCGCTCCTCCACCCCCCAGACATTACAAATTCCTCAGGGAGTTCTCCTGCCAAACCAGCCATGTTGAGGGGTGAAATCTGGGGGTTACAGAAAACACAGGAAGGGCTGACAGACCCCATTCCCCGGGGAAAATCATCCCAAGGAGGCTCAGCGGCTGGTGTGAGGGCACTGGAAATAAGGCAACGGAGAAAGAAGACCCAGTGTGAATGGAAAAAATGTGGATGGTTCCCAGCTCTGTGCCTGCGGCAATGGGACTCTTCAAATTTGGACATTTCAGCTAAAAAAATAAAAAATCTGGAATGCAGGAGCGGAGAGCAGCCCTATTTCTAGCTGCGACTCCTCCCTGTGTGCTTGGCCTCCCAGACGACTCAGAAACTCAAGGCACTTCTTCCCGAGCTATAAAAAGAGCTGGAGTGGGACTGCAAGAGCCAGGAAGACAAACAAGGGAGTAGTTTGCCCTCCTGTTGAGGACATGGGTGAAGCCAGGAGAGGGTCTTGCTCAACCCACCATTTGAGGTGCCCCCAAGGAAGGAGAGTTGTGGGGCACAACAGAAATTCCAGGCTGGATCCCACCCACTAAAATGTTGTCTGTGCTGTATCCCAAGGCACCCCACCACCTCCCACCCCTCCTGTGTGAGGAAAAGGTCCAGGACTGGCCCCATCCATCACCCCAACAAAACTCCGGGTTCCCTGTGCTTGGGGAGGGTCACAGGTACCATGGTGATCAGGGACGGGGCATGGAGTGTCCCCCCAGACCACAGGGTGGAAGGAGCTCCACCAAAAAACAGCTCCCCTTTCCCCAGGCTGCTGAAAGGGTTAACAGCCTCACCCAGCACTGCTCCATGAATCCCAGCAGGGATGGACTGTGCGAGTTCCAGGTGACCATAAACTTCAGCAATTCAGGAATACCCACCTTTGCCCTCTCCAGACAAGTATTTACCTCTGCAGAAGCAGCCAAACCTTGCAGACTGTCGGAACATTTCATTCCCGTTTGTGAAGTGCACAAAACATTCCTGGCTGGAAAAACACCGCCAGGTCACTGACTGGGAACAGTGCCACCAGGAGAGATGAGTTCTTCAGTGGCTTCTCTTAGTGCAGAAGAAACATCTCTTTTGGGGGAGCCATTCCCAGCCTACACTGACTTCAACACCCCGAAAGTCGAAGTCTTCCTCTGCCACCACTTCAGCATTCCCTTAAAACCTCCAAAAATATCCTCACACCACTAACTGGTGCTGTGGGGCTTTTCTCCTGAGCAGTTCCAAGGGTTGTAGAGCTGGACTCGGTGGTCCATATGGAGCAATCTTAAGTTGGTACACTTGGTAACCACGGTTCAGGAAGAGAGGGACAACAGATGGGACAAGAGGGCATCGCCTCAAGCTGAACCAGGTGAGGTTCAGGTTGGACATCAGGATGAATTTCTTCATGGAAAGCATTGTCCAGCATTGGAAAGGGCTTCCCAGGGAGGTGGTGGAGTCCCTGTCCCTGGAGGGGCCCAAGGAATGACTGGACATGGCACTCAGAGCTCTGGTCTGGGTGACAAGGTGGGAATCAGTCACGGGCGGACTCGATGACCTTGGAGGTGTCTCCCAATCCAAATGATTCTGTGATACCCATGGATCAGCAAGGTGAGGGCCAGCACCGGTGTGACCTGCTGCCAAGCCCACGGAGATGCCAGACTGCTGATCCATGCTTTATTCAGTGGGATGCAGAGGTTGCATTCAGTTCATTTAGAGATGGGATGCAGAGGTTGCATTTAGACCTGGATGAACTGTGATTCACCCTGATCAGGTTGGGGATCTGAGGGTCACATCTGGCTTGTGCAGAAGGTGCCAGCTGCTCTTTTCAACAGTTCAGCAGAGCCCTCCTGTGCCCAACCCTGGAGAAGGATGTCCCTGCCCATGGCAGGGGATTGGGACTAGATGATCTTTAAAGATCCAGCCTAACCCCAGTGTTTTAAAAGTCTCTTAGCACATGGAGCTGCCTTTTGTAACTGCGGAATCTCAGTCCCTTCTTTGGTGGGACACTTCTCCAGCTTGCCAAGCCTCACACCAATGGAGAGCATGTCCTGAGGGTTGGTTGTGGTTGTGGTTGGTGTTGTGTGACGAGGATGGGCTCAGCTCTGTAGCTGCTGCAGAATCGGACCCTGGCCACAGCTTCTAACAACATCTTCAGGCCAACACAGGGTGTCGGTCCTCACCATGGGCTGGGCTGGGTACGTCTCTATCAGCTTTGTCCTGGAGTCTGTGCCCTCCACAGTGCTCAGCACTCACTCACCAATCCCTTCCTGCCCCTTGGTCGTGTCAATTTGGTGCTCCAACAAAAAGGTGCCTTTTTTCCCACCAATGCAGGAAGTACCAGTCCAGTGGCTGGCAACATTGTGGACTGAGAAACTGGCAGCTCCAGAGTTGCTCTAGCTTTACTCAGCTCATAGGGAGGTTGCCAGGTTGGTTTGATGGTTTGGCCATGAAACTCAGGTTCAAGGGGAACTGGGGTTGCCCAAATGTGCCATACTTGAGTCTTGAGGGGAAGAAGACTCTGTTGCCGGGCAGTGGAGCAAACCAGTAAAACCCTGCCGAGCTGTGGCTACTTTATTCCAAGACTTCCATAATTTCAGATGCTATTTTTATCTAGTCTGACTGGTAGCCAGCTTTATGTGATGACAATAAATCCCAGTTTAACACCATCAGCCTGTGCCCTTCCCTGGTGGGTGTTTGGTCCTGTTGTGCCAAGTGCTCACCATGCAGGAAAGAGGGAACTTCAAGCAGAGAAGGGATCCTTTAGGAGAAGTGGCTTCTCTCGCCAGGGCCAGGTTGGAGACTTGCTGCTTATTGTTACCATTTGTCTTTTTTATTGGAATAAAAGACGGATGTGAGCAGCTCAGCGCTCTTGAGAGAGCCCGTGGCATCGGTTTTTGTTTGAATTAGCACATGCTAGTTGGAAAATATTTTTTTCCAGTCGTTATATTCACATGGAAGTGAACAAGAATACAGGGTTTTGTAAGGGCAAATTGTGTTGCAAGGTGCTTGTGCCAGAACCCCAGGGACAGCCAGGAATTGTCCCTTCTCCTTCTGAGAGCCCAGAAAATGGGGGATGGCATCAGTGGGGAGATCTCGGCAATCATGGCCCACTGGGACTCCTAAAGAGCACAAGGAAAGCTTGAACTCACACAGCACAGAATACTGGACTGGTCTGGGTTGGGAGGGACCTTAAAGATCACCCAGTTCTATCCCCTGCCATGGGCAGGGACACCTTCCACTAGAAGGAAGACCAGGGTGCTCCAAGCCCCATGCAGCCTGGCCTTGGTCACTTCCAGGGATGGGGCAGCCACAGCTTCTCTGGGCACCCTGTGCCAGGTCCTCACCACCCTCACAGCTAAGAATTCTTCCCAGCATCCCATATCTATCCACTGTCAATCTGAAGCCATTCCCCCTTGTCCTGTCACTCCAGCCCCTTGTCCCAAGTCCCTCTCCAGCTCTCCTGGAGCCCCTTTAGGCACTGGACGAGCTCTAAGGTCTCCCCAGAGCCTTCTCTTCTCCAGGTGAACACCCTCAGGTGTCTCAGCCTGTCTCCAGAGCAGAGGGGCTCCAAGCCCCAGCACATTTTCATGGCCTCGTCTGGACTTGCTCCAACAGCTCCACTTCTATTCCTGGAATTGTCCAAGGCCAGGCTGGACAGGGCTTGGAGCAACCTGGGATAGTGGAAGGTGGAACAAGCTAAGCTTTAAAGGTGCCTTCCAACCCAACCCCTCGGTGAGTCCATAATAAACTATTCAATGTCTGTGTATGCCTTTGAGAAAATAATTCACCTTTCTCCTGTGGACTGGGATCATTTACGCTGCCCTGTGATTAGTCCGGAACAGCACACAATGTGTAATTAGTCCAGCCGTGGGCTGGACTCACACATCCGGGCTAAAACACTGGCTGTGCTGCCTGTTTCTGCTGCCACCCGGGGAACAGGCTGTCCCCAGGAAGTTTTCTTATTTGGTGACTGTGCAAAATAAATCAGCCAAGCTGGTGGCAGGGATGAGGGCCAGGATCCAGCCCTTCCTCCAGCCCTCATGCTGCTGTACGACCCCCGGGTGCCAACCCTCTGTCCCAGGGTCAGAGGGTACAGAGCCAGCAGCAGGTGATGGGATGAGGATGGGCACAGAGTCCAGGTGCTGGGGCTTGTGCTGCAGTGCCATGTGCTGGAGCAGGCGATGCTCATCCTGGCCCCATGTCACAAACACGGGATGATGCAATGGGCTGCAATGGGCACCTTCTCCCCATAACTGGATTCTCAGTCTTTCAGCCAAAGTTGTCCCTCCTGCACCTCCAGCCCCTCTCCAGAGGTTTTTTCTTCTGGGACAGCAAAGCTGGAATGAATCACCCCCTCCTCATGACGGGTGCCCACAACCTATATGCCCTTCCCCACTGTTTTCCCTGGACTCGGGTCATGGCCAGTGGCAGCAGAGGGGACCACACTCAGTCCAGAGTCCTCTGATGGGAAATTGAGTAAAAACCCTGCCTTCCTGGCTGTGTCTCCTCAGCTCTGCAGATGGATGGAGTTAAACTGGGTAAGAGACCCCCTGCAGCCCTCAGCCCAGGACATCCTCAGTGGGGAAGTACATGCTGAGAGAGAGGCAAAGGGGTTTTTGGGGCAGCAACATCCCCCAGCATCCCTGTCTTCCCACTCGGCCTCTGGTGTAATTCAGGGCAAGGTTCTCCCTTGTCACTTGGTAGTCCAAAACCACCATGCTTTCCCAGCTGCAGTAGCTCCTGGACTCGGTGGCAGTACTTTCAGCACCAAATCTATTCATCCTCTTGAGGCTCAGCTGCTTCTGGAGTTCATCCCCACATTAAAAAACTCAGATATTTCTGCATCTAAAATAGATATTTCTATATCTAAAAAAACCTCCTAAACCCCTCCATCCCTGCGTGCACTAATGAGAAAAGCAGCCCCATATCTGGTACAAGACAAACTATTTTCTTTCCCTGGGGATGGAAATAAGTTTTTAAGAGGGACTCGCTGAAAAGAGACGAGATGACTCATTACTTCACTGCTGAAGCTGCATTCAATCCCCAGCACCTCTAGTTCCCAGTAAAAGGCAGGAGACCGAAAGCATGGGGGTTCACACAGCACAAAACCCAGAAGCTCCTTTTCCTGGAGATGAAAGGGCCATGAATTAATCCCCTGTATCACCTACTCCCCCAGGATGGGCTCAGCTGCCTTCAGCCCTCACTCCCCACAGCCAGGAGCTATTTTTTCCTGTTCTTGCTAGTGTCAATATGTTTCTTTAAATATCTTTTCGGAGAGGCTGTATATATATAGCCCCACTCTGGTGCTTTGAAAGGAGCCTCATTTCCTGTGTAAGAACTGAAGTTCTTGGCAAAGCTGCTGGTGGCTGCAGCATCTGAACCACAAAAATTGTTTTTTTCAGTAGTAAAATGGTATTTCCTCTGCGACTGCGAGTCGGACCGAGCTGGGTCTGGTCTGAAACCAGCTGGGCTGCTGTGTCTGGGAGATACAGATTCCCAATTATAAAAATGATGGGAGAAAAGGATTAATTGCATTAATGGGGCTGTGATGGTGCCCAGAGGTGGCACAGCCCATGGCAAGGAATGGATGGGCACAAAGCTGCTTTTAACCTGCATTTCACTGTGAAAAAGTTTGGTTCACACATCAAAAGGATTTATTAACTGATACTGGGCGAGGAAAAAAATCCATTTCATTTGCACCTGATACTTTTATCCTTCTTTTATACCATCTGGCTGCACTTTTGGAGAAGGCACCTCCAGAAGCAAGGCAGGAAGCAAAACAGCTCTGCAGCCCCTGAGGGATGGCTCGTGGATACTCAGCACCTTAAAACCTTCCTGAGAAGATGTGGCATCAGCTGCATTCAGAGTTCTGCATCACCCCGACATGAAAAACACCTTCCCACTGGGGAAACCCTTTGCAGGAGGGTCTGACATCCCCAGCACCACCTTGGGGACTCTGATGGCAGGAGTGGAGATGTAGCCAGGTCAGCAATCACCTTCTGCTGCAAATGTGTCTTTCCAGGGTAATTTCTGAGTCATAAATTGCTTTTATTGCTGCATGCAGTCCTAAGGACCCAGCGTGTAAATGCGCCAGAGGTAGTGGCAGCCGTGGGCAGCCCAAGTGGTCCCTGTTTGCCTTTGCTACTCCATGACTTTCCCAGAAAAAAACTGCAGCCAAAGAACCTAAATGAACGTTGCAGCCAAAGAACCTAAAATGCAAGTATTTTAGGTTTTCTGCAGGAATTTCAAAGAAGTGTCTGCTCCCAACCCTCACCCTTGTTAGGATGGATCACCCTTGGAATTGTCCCTATGGCACAGGGACCATGCTGGGCACGCAGCCACATCTGCTGGCATAAAGCCCCAGCAGCCACGAGCTCTGGGGAACAAACATGGAATTTCTGTAGCTCCTCCCTAGCCCCAGGCACTGTCTGGACCTCACGTCCACATCCCTGGGACACAGCACTGACTCAGGAGCCTGCAGTGGTGTGGGACATGATGGCTCACGATGGAGCACGGCTGGGCACTGGAGCAGGGCTCAGGACAGGAAACACAAGAGAGTTATTTGGTGACTATGCAGCCCAGGAGATGACAACATGCCACCACAAAATGCTGCTTCCCTTCCACCAAAACCCACAGGGCAGGGACAAGGACTGAAGCTCAGGGTACATCCTGCTGCAACTTCAAGGGCACTTCCCTCAGTTTTGATGTCTGAGTATTTTTGCCCCTCTCCAGTGATGGGTTAACAAAAAGAAGGAACGGGTTGGTGCAGGAAGAGCTGAGCTGTGTCAGGAAGGAGACCTTTCCACACCTCCAGCCCTCCGGGAGTCAGCTGCTGCGTTGCTTGGGAATGCCACGCACCACCTCTGGGAGCCTGCAGTTGCACCCGCACAGAAGCCCTGCCGGCCATATCCCTGCTGGGAATGAAGGGAAATATCCCACAGCAGTCCAAAACATGAGTGAAGGAGCAGGAGAGCCTGGGACGTCACCGCTGGAGCATCATCCCTGCCCTGCTCAAGTCCTGTGTCCTTCCAACTCTGTTTTCACCCTCAGTACTTTGGCTCATCCAACTGTTGAACATCCTGTCTTTGCCAACCAGCCACGCACGGAAGGAATTTCACTCCTTGGCTCCATCATGGCACAAGAATGTCTGCTGTGGACAGCTACAGTGTGGAAAGGGGAAGGAGGGAAGGTCCCAAGGAGGGAAGATCCCAAGCACCAACCTAAACAAAAACCTTCCCTGCAGAGCTCCAGCACCAGGACATGCCCCTCAATCCAACCAGGAGAACTTGAAGGGGATGCAAACATCAGACACCACGTGAAATACAAACATTTATCTTAAAATATGGTAGAATTTTCACTTTTGGTGGTTTTTCTCCTCCCTTGGTAACCTTTGCTGTGCCCAAAGATTTGTGCTGAGGTTGAGGTGATGAGTGGTGGTGAATCACCACGTGAAACAGCAGCAAAGGGAGAACATTTGCAACACTCATACTCCCACAGCACGGCTGCACCCAGCTCATCCCGACAGCAGCAGAACTGCAGGATTTGGCGTCCCTGTTGCTCAACTTCCCATGGAAACTATAAGCATTGGCAGGAAAGGAAAAGAGGAGCCCTTGGCTGTGTCTAGTTCTCCCTGAGTTGCTCTTGCCCAGCAGGCAGCAAGGACACCATGAAAGGAACACCGTGCCTGGGCATGTCCTCAGGTTTTCCACATTTGCATTTCCAGGAAAATCGAGACACTTGAACAACTGTAGGAGCAGAAGAGAGGCTACCAGGAAATTTATTCCTGTTTGTCTCCAAGCCAACAGAAGGATGTTGTCAGGGCAGAGTCATTGTGCAATGTAATGACCACCATGGAAGTGTCCCACCACCATGTAACCATTCCATCGCCTGTTCACCACCACCACAGAAGTATCCCACCACCACAGGAGCATCCCACCACTAGACCTCCCCACTACTAGGGTGTCCTACCACCACCACAGCTTCGTAGGGTGCTCTTGTTCTTCCAAACTGAGCTCGGACCACAGAAACTGGGTGCTGCCAACCCAAGCAGGTGTTCCTCGGCCTCCCCAAGGGCCCTTTTGGACACACTTTCTGCCTGTTTGGGCTCTTTTAGCCCAAAATAGGCTTTGCGGCACAAGTACTGCTGCCCTGAGAGAAGCGGGTTTGGGGCGAAGAGGGAAGGAGTCTGTACATGCTGAAACACAGGTAAAATTTTCATTTTAAAGCCATTTAACAGATGAAACTTCTCTTAGAAGAAGTCACTTTGAAAAAGAAAAAACCCCAAACCCACAAAGTTTCACTAAAAAAAACCTCAGAAAGAAGAAGTTGGACAAAACTGGATGACCAAGACCTAAGGGGTGCCTGGCAAGTTCTCTAAACTGGAGAGAGAGAATTATGCAAAAAAAAAAGGAGGGGGGGAAATAAAAAAAATGAGTGAGAAAGGGAATTGCGTAGAGCTGAAGCACAGAAAAAGGAAAAGCCAGGCAGGGCCATGCTGTGTCATTGCTGGAAATCAGCTTGTAGGGGTGTGGGTGCTGCTCCAACGCCCTCACGACTCAGCCCCTCCCGGGAAACCGCGAGTCTCAGGGGGAGCCCGTGAGAGCTCCAGGCATCCCATGGGGCACAAGGAGCCGGCAGGTTCCAGGAGCAAACCGGTCCCAGCCCGACCTTTAGCACTATGAATAAATAATTGATGTCGGAGGTAACCTGAGCGGGAAGGTGAGCAGAGCCCTGCACATGATCCTGCATCCAGCCTCTGACCCTGGTGGGTTTTCTTCCTGCAAAACTCCCTCAGACCTGATCCTCGGTGCTTATTTCCATCCCTAAGCCGTCTCCCATGTGTCGTTCCCAGGCTGGGCTCATCCAAGTCCGCTCCCACTGGGCCCACTTCTACCCTGCTTCTGCCTCAGTTTCCCTTCTTCTCTCGCAGAAGGTCTGGACAGCTCTGCTTCACTGGTACTTTCCATCCCTGGACATGGAGCAGGGCCAAGCTGTCCCCAGCTCCCTCTACTGCCATCCCTCCCTCTTCACCCTCCCCATGCCTTGTCCAGGCATATCCCCAGCTGCTCCAAGCACATCCTTTCCCCAAATCACCAGCTTCTTCCACCAAAGCATCCCTGCTGCCCCTCCAGCTTGGCTGCCACCTTCTCTCTGTGCAGGGCATCGATCCATCACCTAAAACCCGAGTGAAGGGCCCCATCTGGATACTCTGGATGCTGCTGAGGAGCAAATTCTGTCTGCTTTTCAACATGTCGGTGGCTCTTTCCAGGAGCCATCCGCAGAGACAGACCCTGTCCCCTGCCCTGTCCACACCCGGTGTCCCTGAGGGAGTTACTGACTCCATTGGCCGAAGAGCCACTCCATGTACCCTCCAGCCAGCGGAGACACAGGCTGTGTGTGCCCGGGGTGGTTCCAAGGACAGGGTGGCACTGTCCTGGGCACGATGCCCGGCTGTGGCTGGGCGGGGGGACCCGGCAGCCCAGGCCGGCGGGTGAGTGTCCCCTGGCCCCACTGGCAGGGAGGCCAGGCCGAGCAGCCACTGCTGGGCTGGGGCACCCCGGGAGCCACGGCACCCTGACGTCCCC
>VZRQ01011047.1:324029-341281 GCA_013397975.1 Machaerirhynchus nigripectus | reverse complement strand
TTTGGTGTGATTTCATGTATCTCAGCTTATCCAAAGGTTTTAATTCAAGTCTTGTGCTTTGGTTTTCCTCTGGGCCTGGGTCCAGAGGAGCTCTCACTCCAACACCTTGGCAAGGAGGTCCTCATGTGAAGAGCTGCCTCCCTCTATTACTTTTTAACCTGCCTCTTGCCCACTCCATTGAATGATCTGTGGTTCCTGCTCTGGGACAGACAGGGACTATTCACTTTGTCCCTCTTTCTAGGTCACTTATCATCTTGCAGACTTCAATTCCCATATGGAAAGTCTCAATTTTTCTTGAAAATATGTGTCATCTGAGACCTTGCTTGGAGCTGCACCACCCCGGGATCTCTGGCCCCAGTCATTTTCTTTCTGTTTCCAACTGATTTGCTCACAGTTAAACCCAGTTTCCCACATTAGTGATCCGGCAGCTCCCAGGAGCACTGTGATAATGTGATCCCCCAGGCAAGGCTCCAGCCCAGGAGGTGGTGTGGTGGAGGCTGCCCTCACGGCTGAGCAGAGGCTTCCTCCCACATCCCAAAACTGTCCTGGTGATGGATCCAAAGATACCGTGTGTGGTCTCTATCTATAGCTGAAACACACCATAAGGCAGAGGTTTTACAGACTCCAGAAACAGCCACTATTTAGGATGTATAATATGGAGGAGGTTTTAGCAATCAAAATATTTAGAGATTTGCATTATTTGTCTTGGCAGGAAGGAGCAGCCAAGACTGAAATACAGAATCTTTAAGGAAGGAACAGAGTTGAGGAAAAAGTGAATAGGGGAAATAATAGAGGGGTTGAAACCTCCAAGATTTCCTTTTGGATGAATGGAAGCAGGAAATACAGCACAGTGTATCCAAAAGGATGCAGAATTCATTGACAATGTTGAGGTACATTTATATTCCTGCTATAAAATACTGATTTTTCAAAACAACTCTTGACATTTCGATCAAACCTGTAACTGAATGTTGCAGAACATCCAGAACACTCAGCTAAAGCTGCTCTGAGCTGGGCTGTGTTGGTGTGAGCCATCAGCGAGGAACCTCCAGCTCATTCCTCAGTCTGTTCTCCTCCTGTCAGTTTTATTCTGGTCCCTGTGTGGAGATGTGTCAGAGCAGTGTAGGGTTGGTCTGAATGGGAATTTGTGCAAGTTTGTTTCTGAATGTGCTGGTAGAAATGGAAGGAGCAGGGGATGGAAGGAGTAGATGTTGGTGGCACCTGATCTTGGAGGACTTTTCCAACATTAATTATTCTGTGGTTCTGTGATTCTGTGACTCACACTGAGCAGTTTATTAACACTGCTCAGAGAAGACTGTGACAGGTTCAGAGGTTGCCGCTGATAATAACCGACTGCAAAAATGTTGGAGTCTCCTGACCTCCCTCCCCACTTCAGCTATATTTATATTATTTTCTTGGGAAAATGTAAAGTTACAGTTGATGTCATTTACAGTTTAGGTGGAGTTTGAGTGACTTTAGTTATTAGCAAATGTAGAGGTGTGAAAAGCAATATGTATTTCTGAGTTAAGCAAAGTTCAGATTTTGATTTCCATCTAGATCATTCCTTTGGCTTAGTTCCCATTAGCTGCATTGTTTTCCATGGAACCCATCCATGACAGTGCTGTGTTGCTCTGTCCTTTGTATTATATTTGCCTTGATTTCAACAGAGGATGACTGCAGTGCCTCCATGCTGCTCCATCCTTTGTTCCATGTCTCCCTTGGAGTGGCACACGGAGCTCCATCAGCATTCCTGCTCCTAAGGCATGCAGGCAGTTTGTCCCTGTCCTTGCTCTCCTTCTTGCTGAGCTTTGGGGTTCGGTCTCCTCACACCTTCCTTGTCCCACTGTGTGTGGTGTGGGGGAGAGTGGATCTATGGTGGTGGTAGGACCTCATGGCCTTGGAGGTGCCAGGTTTCATCCCAGTATCTGAATGGGCTCTGGAACACAGGACAAGGCAGGTCATGGAGCAGGAAGGATCCCAGAGGAATCCTGAGCTCCTCAGCTGTTTGAAGCAGGGTGTTCTGAGTCCTCTTCACAAGTAAAACCTCCGCCTTAATTCTGGCTGTCTCACCTGACTCTCACTCTGGGAGTTTAACCCCTTAGCAGGAGCTGGGATAGAAGCGAGCCAGTCCATGGGGAAAGAGCTTCAGAGAAGGGAATGGATGTGCCAAGGCTAAGCTGGGGACTGGGCTGTGATGGCAGCAGAGAATCCATGGGCTGTATGGAGCCTGGCTGCCTGCTGTGGGAAGGGGCAGGTATGTCCCTGCTGTGGAAATGTCTTTTCAGAAACCCAGCAACCTGCCTTGTGCTCCCAGGGCTCCAGGGCAGACCCTCCTCAGCTGCCCACTCCCCAGGCTTGTACCTGCACCTCCCTGGCACCAAGGCACCATGTGTGGTCTCACCCAGGCTCAGTTTTGCTCATGCTTAGTAACAGAGTGTTGTAGTGAGAGAAAAAGCTCTGTGTAAAACAAACCCCACCATGTCACCAGCCTGCAACCTCTAATGAGTCTGGCTCACTTTTCCATGGAGTTCAGTCTCCTGAGATATGCTGATTATCTATCACATGCCCTGGAGCACTTGGGAGCCCCAGGCCTGGAATCCACCCTTCTGGGGAATATCTTCATTCCCCTTTGAGTTCCTCCTCTGGGTTCCTACAAGGAACCCCACTTTGGCCGGGGGATTCTATTTTGTGATCATCGTCCTCCAGAGAGGAGCAAGACCCCTTTTGTCACTGGACCATCAGGAAAGGCAGCCTGCTCCTCTAGCTTTCCCATTGTGGCTGTGGTTGTCCAGGACCCAGACACATTTCCTAGCACCGTGGAGACCTTGCTCTTCCTCCACTCTCCTGAGGCTTTGTCCACAAACCTTTGCCGGAAAAACAGCAGAGCCCGTCTGGAGGGATGCTACATTTCCAACAGTTTTTCTGACAGTGCAGAGACACCATTCCTGCCCCAAGCAATATGAGCTAAATCAGCCAGTCTTTTCTGTGTGTGTTTGGCAGCTGGGACAATGACAGAGAAGTGTCAAGAGGATGCTAGGGCTACACTCCTAGAACCAAATAATCATCTGAGTCAGCTTTGCTGTGCCAACGTGGTCATGAGCTCCTAAAGTTCTCTGTAGGCATCAATGGCTGATTCCCCTGGCCATGAAGAACTGAGTCCTATTTTAGCTGTCACTGGTATTTGGGAAGTGGGATGTAGCAGAACCAGTTCCCTACAGACTTGCTGCACGGGATGCTCAAGGACAGAAGAGAAGCCCAGGTCTGGAATGGCAGGCACCATGCTCTGCCCTCTGCTCTGCACATTTATGCACCGATGGCCTTCAGGGTCCCACGTAGGAAGCCCCCATTGCAAGTGGGACCCAGGATGGCTGGGTGGGCACACAGGTGGCCAGCCTGACTCAGACTTTCCCTGCTCCAATTGCTGTGGCAGAGGTGAGATCTCCTGTTTGTCCATGGTGCAGATCTTCTGGGAAACACAAGTGTGTGACAGCCAAGGTTGTCCTCCATCCACTGCTGTGACTTCTAGGCAAGAGGTCAACCTCCTGATCTTCTGAATCACTCATTCTGGGTTATCTGCAGAATCCTTAGGTCAGGGGAAAGGAAATGACAGGTCACATCCTGTTCTCTGTCCTCTCATGGTGTCGTATCATTCATGGTATCATACCCTGTGCCGTGTCAGGATGCTGCTCTCATCGGGGCTCTGGATGGTTTCCTCTGCATGGCTGTGTGGTATCCTTGACACTGCACTTCTTCTGTTGTGTCACGGCTTTCAGCAATGTTTCCGTCATGCTTCCATCCTTGGTTGCTCTCTCCCTCTATAAAAAGGGCTGAGCCCAGGGATCCCACACCAGGCACAGTGAAGGACACTGCAACAGTCCTGCCTGACTCCTGCAATTCATCTCCACCCAACAGGACCATGAAGGCCTTCACAGCAGCCCTTGCTGTACTTTTTGTGGCTGTCTTCTGCTACCAGGCCACCTCTTCTCCACGTGAGTCCAATCATTCCTCTCCGAGGAGCTCTCTCCTCTCCGAGGAGCTCTCTCTTTTATCTGTTGTATAAGGCCTAGTAATGCTTGGCAGCTCTCTCTTCCCAGTATCTGCTGTGGGAAAGGAGAGGCCTGTCTTACCGTGGCTCCCTGAGGGGAAGGTGGCTGTGGTGGGAGCCCACTCTGGGAGCAGCACTTCCTCTGGTGAGGATCTTCTCATCTTCTGACCCTATTTCTCCCCACTGGCACTTTTCCTGGTCTGGTGTAATCATAAAACTTCTCTTCCAGTTTCTCTTAGCTTTTACGGTCCCTGCTGTGTTGAGTTCATCACCAGACCACTGCCCTTGAGCCGTGTGGTGAAGTATGAGTACACGGGCAGCCACTGCTCCTCACCAGCCGTGATGTGAGTAGATCTCCTGCTCTGCTTCTGGGGACCCTGCTTGTCCTGACAGTGTCAGGGAACCCCACATCACACTTCATCCAGACAAGGAAAAGCACTGGGCAGGGCTCTCCCATGTGAGGAGAAGAGCCTGGGAACATATCACAGGGCAAGCCCACGTCACAGGCAGCCAGTTTGTGGACCTCCCTATTAGATTTGAGCCAAAAGAGCTCTTGCTGGTCACTCCCCTCACCCCAGATTGTGGGACGCAGCCAGGATGGTGTCCCAGATGTAGAGATGCTGGGGACAAAGTGGCTTAAGTGGCAGAGAGCAGAACACCTGTAATGACATGGAGCCACCCCCACCCCATTTCCCTAGGGCTGTTTTGCAGCCTGTAGAGGTGTCTGGCGGGTTCACTGGTGGTGTGGAGCAGGTGGTCCCACTCTCCTCTCTGTCTTCCTTTCCTTCTCCTCACTGGATTTCCTTTTCCAGATTTACCACCGTCAAGAACAAGCTGGTCTGTGCCATCCTTAAAGACAAGTGGGTCCAGAACATCATGAATCAATTAAAGGACAGTAAGCACAGTGGATGAGCAATACCCTGCACTCTCCAAGCATCACTTCTGCAAGGACCTGCTGTCATGGACACCTCCCAGACATATTCCACTTTCTCATTGCCTGGGAATTTGGCAGGGCATTCAACTCAGTGTTTAGCTCTTTTATTTAGGGTTATGCAAAGGCAGTCTTAATTTATTTGGTATTTTCAGTGAAACTTTTCATTCTCCTTTGCACTGAATGTGTTGCAATTATTTTTGTATAATAAAAAGGAGCAAAACCTGCAGCTTCTCCCAGCAGTTCTTGGGATACTCCACAGAGACTGGGGTGCATAGCAGCGACTGGGAGGGGGTCAGGGCTGACACTCGAGGGTCTGTGGGTGATGGGGTGACTCCTGGCTGTGCCCCAGCCCCTCTGTGCATGCATGGGAGAGCATTTCTCATCCCGCCTGTCCCTCCTGCCTCCTGCCCCTGCACATTCCCAAGCTCTCGGCTCTCTGCAGTGGGTGGGTGTGATGCCTATATAACCTAGATTACAGTTACAAGGTGCTTATTTAGCTTGAGTTATAAAACATTTTTGTAACCTAATATCAATATAACCTAAATCATGGCTTCTTATCAATATAACCTGAAGCGTATCTTTTTATACTTATATAGCCAGAATTATAGTTTATACTTATATAACCTGATAATCTTAACTTTTTATACATATATAACCTGATATGAATAACTTTTTTTGTACAATGTAATTGTCAGTTTATGGTTAACTGGTTGCTTAAATGCTGAATAGACAAAAGGAGAGAAAAAAACACAACTCACCAGGTGTATAGTTTCAGAGATAGATAAGTGTAGTATTAATGAGAAATTGGCAAGAGCAAGCCAATTAGCCACAAAACAAAGAATTTAGGCCGGTTTAGACCAGATGGACCAAGGAGCACCATAACTACACAGGCGTCGAAGACAAAGTTGAAAAGTTCAAGTGCGAAGCGTTTAGAGGCCTTCACCCCAGCTGAATTGGGGAAGCGCAAGCCCAGTACAAAAAGTTATCTAATAACTATGAGATCATCCTATGTAAATTATTTCCGGCTCGTATGCAGTGATGCTGTAATGACATACACAACATGAAGCACAATTTACGGTATAAATGTACCACAGCACCTGACAAGGGCGGGTGAGTTAGGAGGAGAGATCCCCCTCACCACCAGCGCTGCAAAAAACAAATACCTGCTCTATAGACATCGGTCTGTGGGGATTTATTTCCGGCCTATCTCTCGGGCATCAGGTGTCACGGGGGATGTTTTGGCACAACTGTTGGTGTGGCTAGGGGTCCCCGACCTCGACCAGCCCCTTTGGGCAGCAGGCAGGTGCCACAGGCGCTCCACGGGCCGCTGGCTCAGCCAACAGCAGACCCGACCCATCTCCAGCACCGGCCCGGCCCGGGGTTGTCTCTGGGCACGGGTTATTTCTGGTGCCTCCCAATCTGTCCCGCTCTCCCCGCGGGGCCGCTCCCTGGCCTTGCCCCGCCGGGCTGGAGGCAGTCCCAGGCTCCGGGGCCGGCCGCAGCTGTCCCGGCCGGGGCCGGCTCCTCCCCCCGTCGGCACGGAGGCTCCGTGGCCGGTGCCACCCGGCGGCAAGGCCGGCTCGTCCTCTGGGCTTTGGTGGCACTGCCGGCACTTCCTCGCCGAGGGGCCGTGCCAGGCTGCGAGCCCGCCTTTGCTGGGTGACGAGGGGCGAGGGAAGTGCCCCTCGAGACCGCCGGGCCCATGGCGCTGGCAGGTGCCCTGGAGCGGCTGCAGGAGGAGGCCGTCTGCCCCATCTGCCTGGAGTACATGAGCGAGCCGGTCAGCATCGACTGCGGGCACAACTTCTGCCGGGGCTGCATCGCCAAGCACTGCCAAGACAAGGGGCTCTGGGCCGACGGGCCCTTCTCCTGCCCGCAGTGCCGGGCCTCCTGCCACCGCAGCGGCTTCCGACCCAACCGGCAGCTGGCCAACATCGTGGAGAGCATCCGCCAGCTGGAGCTGCGGGGCGGCCTGGGGCCCGAGCTGGAGCCGGGCACTCCCCTGTGCCCCCAGCACGACGAGCGCCTGAAGCTGTTCTGCGAGGAAGACGAGGAGCCCATCTGCGTGGTGTGCCGGGAGTCGCAGCAGCACCGCCCGCACACCGTCTACCCCATCGAGGAGGCGGCGCACCTGTACAAGGTGGGGCGGGCGGCGCGCCGGGGTCCCTGTCCCGTGCCGAGGTCCCTGTCCCGTGCCGGGGTCCCTGTCCCGCGCCGGGGTCCCTGTCCCGCGCCGGGGTCCCTGTCCCGTGCCGGGGTCCCTGTCCCGTGCCGAGGTCCCTGTCCCGTGCCGAGGCGCTCCGGCACGGGGCTGTGCGGCCACGGGCCGCCTGCATGCCCAGTGGCACCGCTGGGAGAGCAGAGAAGCGGTGGCGCAGACGGTGACGCCCCCCAGCCGGCCTCGCTGGAGGGGCAAGGCTGGACCCGCCTTATCTCCCAAACTGTTGAGGGACCCAGGCTCACCCCGTCCATCCAGTTCAGGGAGGCAGCCTGGCTCCCTGCCCGTTCACAACCCCTAGAGAAGCTGAGCCGGTGGGTCCCTGAGGACATTTGGCCTCGGTGGAGGGGTGCTGGCACCCAAACCCCACATCCCAGAGGGAATTCCAGGATCATCCAGATGATCCTGGAAGTGCCATCATCTTCCCTTCACCCCAGAGTTGAAGGAGGGCTGTCTCTTTGCTCTCCAGAACTTTTAACAGTGAGGAAAAACATAGGGGAAACCTGAGGAGCACAGGGAGGGTTAACGCTGCGAGTGGAATGAAGAGCACAGCTGCTGGGTTCGGGTGCCAGTGCTGGCACCGCCTGGCACCGGGTCACTGCCTCCCCCCAGGCAGAGGGGACCCAGCCAACCTGCAGTGCTCAGCGGGTCATGGTGGGGTGAGCTGAGCCCGTTTTTCCTCTCTCCAGGTCAAACTCCAGAAATCCCTGGAGAATCTTTCAAAGGAAGTGGAGGAGCTGAAGAAGCGTGAGTCAGCAGAAAGGATGAAAACCCAGGAGTGCAAGGCAGGTGCCTGTCTTAATTCTTAAAGGATGAGCTTGAGAGATATCAGGATTGAAAAAAAACCACACAGAATGGTCTTGTCTGGGGACACAGATTTGTCATAGTCTCCAGGCTAGGACATGTCCCCGTGTCCTGCTGTCACGTGTAGGAGCAATGCTAGAAGCCAGGCTCAGTAGCTGTGTGTGGCTTATAAAAAGGTTTGCAAGGAGCAGCATGCCAGATTCCCTGGAATCATGAGGACTTTGTGCTGGTTAAACAAGTAGATACGGGCTGTTTTTAATTGCCTTTTGTTTTACAACATGTCCTTGAGTTCCAAGCCAGGCGTGAGCTGTGTGGTGAGCTCTGCTCCACAGCAACAGGAACCAGAAGTGTTTTCATAAGGAAAAAAAAAAAAAAAGCTCAATTACTGCACCTCTACCCGACTCCAGACAGTTCTGGGAAGAGCAGATGCCAGCAAACAGCTGCGTTTCAAGTCCCTTGGGGTGAAAGCTGGAAAGTAAAAGTAACTGCAGAAAAGGAAATGAAACTGCTGGATGAGTTATCCAGCCCTGAATGTGAGCTAATGGTTAATCAGCTCTGGCAGGGAAAACAGGCTTCTCTGAACTCCCCTAGTTCTTTGCTCAGCTCCCTTGCCTGCGGCAGTCCAGACAAGTGGTGGTGGGGTTTGAGGATGTCCCTGTGAGCCCTCTGTCCCCACTGGGGCTGGGAAGGGGCTGGGGACAGAGACTGTGAGAGCTGTGTCACTGTCCCCCCATCCACCTGAGTCAAGGCTCAGGGCTGTGGCTCAGCTGCTTCCAGCTTCCTCTGGTTGTGCTTTTATAGCAAGAAGAGCAAAAAGTCCCCTGTGAATGGTGGGGAGAAGAGGTTGTCCTGGTTTACCAAGTCTTCATGACTCAGGTCCAAGGAGTGATGTACTTGGATGGGAAAAAAACTGGAGTGCAATTTCCTTTCCTTTATCTTCTTCTTTGTTCTGAAGTTTCCTGGCCCAAGCTCACCGCAGGGCGTCTTTCTGCAACTCTGGGTTTCCAGCCAGTTTTAAGGAATGAGGTGAAAAATCCTAAAGCACTGGCAGAGCCTGCCTATTGCTGGCTCTTCACCTTGCAGTGAGACCCAGGGAGCCCTCCTGGGCTCTCCCTTTCCATCCTTCCACAGCCCTGGGGGTTTCTTTACATGGCAGGTAGAGACAGCAGAAGAGGGAACTGTTCTAAACTAAAAGAGGAGAGATTTAGATTAGATATAAGGAAGAAATGCCTCCCTGTGAGGGTGGTGAGGCCCTGGCACAGGTTGCCCAGAGGAGGTGTCGCTGCCCCTGGATCCCTGGAAGTGTCCAAGGCCAGGTTGGATGAGGCTTGGAGCAATCTAGGACAGTGGAAGGTGTCCCTGCCCACGGCAGGGGGGGAAGCAGATGGTCTTTAAGGGGTCTTCCAACTGAAACCACCCTATGATTCCATGATTTTTCCACCTCTTGCCATTTACTGGGGATTTTTCCAGCACTTTCCAGCTGCCCAAGCAGTGAATTAGCCTGGATTTGGCTGGAGGTACGAGTTGTAATAAAAACCTACCCTGACACCTGAGGGCACCTCCTTGCAGCCCAGCACACCCCAGACATCTGGGGTCCAGCTGAGCAGAAATGCCCCAGGCAAAGTCCTGCTGCTGATAAACTGAGGATGTGAACCAGGAACTCCAGTGAGGTGGCAGCACGTTTGCCTCCAGCTGGTTTTTAAATTCATGCACTTATCACAAAAATGCGGTGTTTTCCCAGGGCCTGGTGCTGGGAATGGATGCCAGAGCATCTGGCTCCATCTCAGCTGCCAGGATAATGTTCACCCCATGAATCTTCTTATCCCAAGGAGACAGTGAAGAAAAAGCGGGAGAGGATTGTGAGTGAGTTTGGGAAGCTGCATCGGCTGCTGGCTGATGAGGAGAAGCTCCTGCTCCAGAAGCTGGAGGAGGAGGAGAAGCAGATTCTGCTGCTGATCAATGAAAACCTGGCCAGGATGGTGGAGGAGAAGTGCTTGCTGGAGGAGCTGATCCTGGAGATAAGGCAGAAGAGCCAGCAGCCAGCTGATGGGCTGCTCAAGGTCAGGCTTTGCCACCAGTGCCACTAACTCAGCCCTGGTGCCTTTGTCACCTGGGTGGGTGGCTTGGCCCACACAAACCCAGAATAATTTCTGTTTTCTTTTAGGACATGAAAAGCATCCTGAGCAGGTGGGTGATTTTTCCTGATAGGTACCATGATTATTCCTGGCAGGTACCCGTGGTTATTTCTGGCAGGCACCATGGTTGTTCCTCCTACTGTCCTGGCTGCCTCCAGGCTTTGAGGCAGATGTTTGTGTCTGTTCCACACCAGCCGCCCCATCCTCCCTGGCCAGCATCTGCTTTGGTCCTCCTGGGGTAGGCACAGGAGGGACTGAGACAATCCCTCAGAGGTTCCATCCTCTTTTGCAAGGGGCTCAGAGCCAAGGTCCTGCCTGGCTTGTGACATGTGAGGTGTGTCTCCTTCTAAGGGACGTGCTGCCCAGTGGCTTTGCTCCTTCCTTCCCCAGGCCTGGCACTGCTGCTCCCTGTATTGTTTAACTCTGATCTCATCTGGGTTGCCAATATGCAAGTAATTATCCCTAGTGCTGCCCCAGCCAGAGCTCCAGGGAGGCGATGGACCTATGGAGCCCACAAAAGGGCATGGACCCCTCTCCCCGCAGGAGAGGGGCCGTGGCACGGGCTCTGGGTACAGCCTGTGGGCATCCCTCTCTTCTCAGGTGTGAAGCAGTAAAGTTCCAGTCCCCCAAGGCTGTGTCCGTGACCCTGACGGAAAACTACAGCATTCCCGAGCGCTGCCTGGGCATGAGGGACATGCTGAAGAAGTTCAAAGGTAAGGGGCCTGCTTTTGCACCAGCTCCTGGCACATCTGGGCTCTGGTTTCCCCCAGTACCCTGGGACACAGGGAGGTTTTTCCAACAAGCTTTGTCCAGCTGCTCCCAGTTTGTGCACTGATGAGTTCAGGCTGGTTCGTGGTGGGAAGACCTTTGTTGTGGTCTTGGATGGATTGTGAGGGGACCCTGAAGCCCCCAGGATGTCGCTCGGGGGTTTCAAGCACCGTGTTGCCCATGACCTCTTGCTTCCAGTGTTGGCTCTTTCTGAAGCTGTGGAACTGCCCTCATTCTGCCCTGGCTCTGCAGCCAGACACCAAGTATTTTGATGTGGCTGATTTTCTAAATTGCACTTCCCCACTGCCAGGCAGCACGGGGAGCTGTGCAAAACCACGAGCAAGTACCTGTGGGAGGTGGGACGGTTCGGGAGAGCCCAGCATCCAGGCCACAGGCACCTGCTTGTGTCCGTGCCTGCAGACACCCGAAGCCTTGGCCGTTCTTCCACCCTTCTGTCTCTCCAGTGGACGTGTTTCTGGACCCAGAGACGGCGCACCCGGATCTCACTGTGTCCGAGGACCGCAAGAGCGTCCGACGTGGGAGCAAGAAGCTGCTTCTGTCCCTCTTCGACAACCCCAAGAGGTTCGGCACCACCCCGGTGGTGCTGGGCAGTCCGGGCTTCTTCTCAGGCCGCCACTACTGGGAGGTGCAGGTGGGAGACAAGCCCGAGTGGGGCCTGGGGCTGTGCCGGGAGGCTGCCGGCCGCAAAGGCACCGTCTTCTTCTCCCCCAACAATGGCTACTGGGTGCTGCGGCTGCAAAACGGGGGCACCTATGAGGCCCTGACCGTCCCTGTGTCCCCCCTGAGCCTGAGCGTGAGACCCCGGCGTGTCGGGATCTTCCTGGACTACGAGGCGGGAGAAATCTCCTTCTACAACGTAAGCGACCGCTCCCACATCTACACCTTCACTGACAAGTTCTCGGGCAATCTCCGGCCTCTCTTTTTCCTGGGTGCCTTTTTGGGGGGCAGAAATGCAGAACCCTTGGTGATCTCCTGGGTCAGGGACCCCCAGGGGACTGGATGCATCATCCTGTGACAGTGGCTGACCTGGTTTGTCACTGGTGGGCAGAGACCTGGGAGCCCAACCAGCTTCTCGCCGTGAGTGGGGCAGCGCTGGGGAAATACCTCAGTGCCTTGGTGAGTGTCCTGGAGGGATTCCCACGTGGTCCTGGCCTCTGGGGTGACCTGCCATGTGTGACACCCACCGTGTGCCATGTGCTGGGAAGGCACTTTGCAGCAGGGATGTGCCATAACCCTCTGTGCCACTGATGGGGACAGGGGAGCCCCGCTCACTGATGCCCTGATGCTCATCTCACAGGCTGCTGGAGAAGCTGTGCCCAACCTGCCATGTAGTGCTGACTTTGGTGTGAACTGTAGTGGAGTAAGGCAATAAAGGCTTGATTTGGGGAGCCTTGTGTTTGTTAATGGTGTGGGTTTGTGGTGCTGCTACTCCAAAATATCTCAGAAGGCAAAGGGTGCTGCCGGACCTGGTTCTCTCCAGCCCGGAGAGGGTCCTAGAGAGATCCCACTGTGGCATCTGTGGGACACAGCAGCACCCTCCAGGCAGGGATTTGGGAGTGGCAGCTGCCTGTGTGGTGGCTTCACCGCAGCCTTGTGGTGCTGGGGCCTGGGGTGAAGAGGGAGGACGTCTGTGTGGGGGTGGGTGGTCCCTGGGCTGCTGTCTCTGGTCCCCTGGTCAGGAAATCCCCTCCAGGTTTGACAGCTCCAGCCCCTCCACCCCCACTCCAAACTCCATGGGTGGGAAACCTCCAAGCGTGGGGAGCTCCCCACCACAGGGCAGGGGCACTTTGGGGCTGCAAGACCCAGAGAGAGAAAAATAGCCCAGACTCTGTCTCCAAAGTTCACCTTTGGTCTCTCCATCCCCTGGGACATCCCTTCTCCTCCAGGCTGTCTTGCTGCCCCAAGGCTCTTGCCTTGAGCAGGATGCCAGTGTGTCACTGGAGGAAAAGCTCATCTGAACCTGAGTGGGGCTGTGGTCCCTTTGCACAGGGGCAGGAGACAGAAGACACTGCCCCGGGGGGCCACTAGCCCTGTACTACAAGCTGGAGTGGCTGTGCATCGTGTCCTTCAGACAGAAGTCAAGTAGCTGCTCAATTTGAAGTCTGATTCAATTCAAATAAAATGAGATTTGATAAAACACAGTCTGAAATGCTCAGCACAATTTATCGTAGAGTCCCGGACTGGTTTGGGTCGGAAGGGACCTCAAAGCTCATCTCACTCCACCCCTGCCATGGGCAGGAACACCTTTCACTATCCCAGGGTGCTCCAAGCCCCATCCAGCCTGGCCTTGGCCCCATCCAACCTGGCGCAGGGATCCAGGGGCAGCCACAGCTGCTCTGGGCACCCTGTGCCAGGGCCTGCCCACCCTCCCAGGAAAGATTTTCTTCTCATATCCCATCCATCCCTGCCCCCTGGCAGTGGGAAGCCATTCCCCCTTGTCCTGTCACTCCAGGCACTTGTGAATTGTCTCTCCAGTTCTCTGGGGATGTCCTGGATGGTGCTTTAGGAGTCTTCTAGTGAAAAATTAGCTGGACTGGGAGAGCAGTTCCTCTTGGCTGAGTTTTGCTGTGTTTTGGGGAGTCCCACACTCCAGGATCTTTCTTTTGGAGGTTGCACAACAGAGAGAATAGACCAGTGAGACAAGCTCAGTCACAGCTTTGCCACGTCCCAGGAAGGAGAAGGGTGATGGGCCTCAGTGGGTCCTGCAGTGCATTGACACCATGGAGACTGTGATCTTACATCCACCCCATGGGGAGGGAGTTTATGGAGCCTGAGGAGAGAAGAAAGAGCATGAACTGTGAGGCCTTGACAAAGGGCTGAAAGCAGAGGCAGCTGGTGGGGGGAGTGCTGAGGACAGCCACAGAAACCTTTTGTGCAGGGAAGGAACCAGGGTAAATGTCACTGAACCAGGGGTGGGAGGAAATGATGGAATAGAAACTGTCCAGAGTAACCTGACCCTGGCAGGTGACAGACAAGTGGCACTTGTTCCAGTGCTGGGGTGGTGAAGTGTTTGCAGAAGAGGCAGAAGGATGTGCAACAATTCAGAGATCTTGCAATAGGGGAAGAAATGAATGAGCAGAAAGGATGTGAACTCACCCCAATGCAGGATCCAAAGTGTTTCTAGAAATCATGAATCTGCCTTTCCCAGGAAGGGCAGTGGAAGTCAAAGATGTGAGACAGCTCTGAGCAGGCTCCCAGATTTTCCATCTGGTGGACTCTGCGTCACCTGCTACTAAAGAACTGCTTGGGGCAGATAACAGTCTGCCCTCTGATGCCCAGCCTGGTTGGCAAAGGGCAGCTAGAGAGCAGCTGGGAGCACTGGGACCTGGCTTTGGGAGCTCCCTGCTGCCTTGAAACTGATCCTGGGGTGATTTGCAAGCAGGATTTGTGTCTAAGTCATGGCAAGTGGAGCTTGTCCCTGTCCTTGGTGGCAATGCACTGATGTCTGGCTCTGGCCTCCACACCGACTCTGTCCTGCAAGGACCTGACCCTGCTCAGCCTCGTCCAGAGGGAATGGCTGCACAGCACAGCAGAGAATCATGGAATTGTTCAGGTTGGAAAACACCTCTGTGATCATCGAGCCCAGCTATTGCCCCAGCCAAAGACTGTGCTGCTCAAGGGGTGTGGTTTGGCTGAAGGAAGAAATCCCTTGGGATTCCACATCCGGCAGAGGGACCATGGACTGGGTGTTGCTGTTTTTCTGAGCAATCAGTAGATTAAAGTAACATTTTTAGGCTCCTGGGGCAGTTTGGTCACTCCGAGGCACCGGCAGTGTCCCCGTTAAGATTCAGCACAGTTAACAGACCTGCACATGTAGAAATGTGCTTTCTCAAAAATGTTGCATCTTTCTCTTCTAGAAGAAAATGCTTCATCCTCTCAGGGGGATGTGAGTCACTGTCTGTGTCTTTCTAAGAACTCAGCAGAAATGTTCTTTTGGGTCCTCATGGCCACTTCTGCTTTTTGTTGTCTGTCACAGGGAAGGTGACAGCCAGGCACAACTTCTGTAATACTTCTGTGTCTTCCTTAGCCCTGGAAGTCTGGGATGTCTCACTGCTTCAGGAAAACGCTACTTGTGTATGCAGCATACAAACCCAACCCCTTTTACACTGTAACTTTGGATTCTGGCCCCTCACAAGTGACACTGCTCGTGGTGTCTCTGGGAAGAGCTGCTCTGGGTGCGGGACTGAGCCTCCCCTCCCCGTGGCAAACCAGGGCCCTGGGATGGGGAGGAGGGCATGCAAGTGGCACTTCTGGGTGCACAAACATTTTGCCTTCAGTGTGTCTAATTCCTCTCTGAAAAGTGGAGATGCAAAAGCTCAGACCATGAACCTTGACTGGCTTCAATGCACATCCCCATCAGCACAGCCCAGCTCCTCCTTCTGTGAGATGCTGGGCTCCAGCCTCCAACTCCTCTGGGATTTGTTGTGCCTCAAAATGCCTACAGACACACTAGTGATGCAAACAGCAAATATAGAGACATGTGCACATATATTATAATAATGATATTCTTATAGTAATGATTGAATTTTTGTTCACAGCTAGGCTTGCCCAGGACTTCTGTCAAAATGAAAAAAACCACAAAAAAGAAAAAACAAAACAAAACAAGAAAAACCCAAAACCAACCCACCAAAAACCAAAAAAAGAATTATTTTTATATACATTGTGCAAAACATTCAGTAAATACCACACTCTGGTTTCAGGATGACTAGTTTACAAATTCCAAAACCCTTGACAGCATTGTTCTTGTTTTGATCTGAATCCAGAGAAAACTCCCCAGAAAACCACCCTCCTCTTCGTCCCAGCCCCACTTTTCTCTTCATGTGTTGCCTTGGGCTTAAGGATCCCTTCCAGCTCAGCATGTTCTGTGATTCTGGTGTCCACCTGCTTGAGCAGCCCATGGGGGGTTTCTGGGAGGGACAAGCACTATAATTAGCCCTGAGCCCTGGGCATGAGCTTCCTAGGGAGAAAGAATTGTTCCCTGGGTGAGTGGGCAGGCCCTGGCACAGGGTGCCCAGAGCAGCTGTGGCTGCCCCTGGATCCCTGGCAGTGCCCAAGGCCAGGCTGGACGGGGCTGGGAGCAGCCTGGGACAGTGGGAGGTGTCCCTGCCCATGGCAGGGGGGGGAACAGGATGAGCTTTGAGGTCCCCTCCGACCCAAACCATTCCATGATTTTATGCTTCCATGATTCTGTGACCCAAGGGTTGCACAGTGTGAGGGTTTCCTTGCATTCCTCAGCTCTAGCAGCAAAATCAGCCTCAAACAGCTGCACCAGCAGCAAATCCACCCAGTGCTCTGAGCAGGGTGATCCGTGGGTGAGGATTCGAGCTGATGGTGCCGTGGGTGCTGCAGCCCCTGCCTGCCCTGGGCCGCTCCTCATCCTCTGCAGAACGTGCTCACTTCTCACCTCTCTGCCGGGGTGTGGGGTTACAGCTCCTCGCCTGCTGGCTCCTCGGAGCTGTCACACGTAGGTGGGTGCGAGATCAAGAGAGACATGTGCAACTCAGGGCTGCCGCAGGCTCCCGGGGTAGCGGCAGGAGGTGGCTGGGGCGCCCTGGAGCAGAGGGCGCTGGGGGCTGGACACGGCTGCTGGAGGACACGGCTGCTGGAGGACACGGCACCAGGGGCTGCGTGCCGCGGGCCCCGGCGGTCCCCGGCTGGCTGAGACCCCCTGGATGACCTCCCCTCCGACCCAAGGAAACCCCAAGGCTGTGGGGGTCCCAGCGCCACAGGGGCAGGTTTGTATCCAAGAGGGACTGCGGAGGCTCAAGTGATTTTGGGATAATCCCACCCAGGTCTTCCCCCTCCTGTCTCCTGATCCTGCTGTTCCCTGGAGTGAGGGCGGCTCTGGGCACTCGGCTTTGTGCCAGTCCCAGCCCTCAGGCTGAAACTATCCAGCAGCACCCAGGGTGGCTGGTACCCAGCGGCCAAGATGTTTTCCTGGCCCTGGTGATGCCTCCTTCTGGAGTTGGCCCCGGGGGTGTGCAGGGCCTGGTGAGCCCAGGCTTTCACCAAAGCCACCACCTTCACGTGCAGGTGGCGATGTCCATCTGAACCTCCCAGCCACGGGCTCCCTCCCCTCCCAGCAGCACCTCAGGGAAGGGGACTCTGGTCCTGCTCTCCACCTCACTCCCCTCCTCCCAGGGTGCTATTTTAAGCTGGATGCAGTCAGCACTGGGGTGGGATGACTGATGGGATCCACACAGACCCGTGGGCTGAGGAGCCGGGGGCTGCAGTTCCCGAAGTGGGGAGCGATGTGTTCCTTCCTCCCCCAGACACACCCACGTCCCCCTGATCCCCCCCAGCCCCCCCCGCGCCCCCTCTCCCTGCACG
>VZRQ01011047.1:288851-323957 GCA_013397975.1 Machaerirhynchus nigripectus | reverse complement strand
CCGAGCCTCCTCTACCTGCACGTCTCCCACCCACCCTCTGTGTCTGCTCAAGGCCACCCCTTCCCAGGGCCCCCTCCTGCTCTGCTCCCCTGTGTCCCACTGATACTTGTGTTTGAAATCCCAAATCCAGCGCAGTGGGGTGAGCTGAGCCTTTTTCCTCAGACTGCACCAGAGATCCAGGCAGGAGGAACCCAAACCCTCCGTGCTGATCCAACAGAGCCTGTGCAGAGCAGATCAGAGCATCCCAAAGACCATCAGTGGTGCGGGAAATGCCATCAGGGATGTGGGAAATGCCTTCACTAAGGTGGACTCCATCTCCTTCAGCTCCAGGGGGGACCAGTGGAGACATTTCCTTGCAGGGGCAGGTCCTGCCCTGGGCTGGGGCCTGGCATGGTCATCTCCGGACAGGCATCTCCAGAGATGAGCAGGTTTTGGAGTCAAGGTGTTACTGAGAGGGAATATCTACTAAGCTTCATGTCCCAGCTAAATGAGGGCTTAATGAAATAACTCTAAAATTCTTGCAGTGAAACGTGTTTTTTCCACCCTCAGCTCTGGAAATAGATGATCCATTTTAGCTGCAGCTCTCAGAAAGCTTTCCCTAAGACAGCCAGTGTGTTAAATTTCAGCCCCTAAAGGTAATATTTTGATTGACTATGATGGGGCCGGCAGAGGAATTTAATGAGCTTCCAGTTGTCATAATGAATGGAGATTAAATACCGTATAAAAAGCTTGAGACAAGTTACCTGAATGTAATCCCTGCCCTCCTCACAACTCCTCCTTCATGGCTTTTCTCATTATTATTTTGCAAAACAGTGTGTTCAGACACAGAAAGCTTGTAGGAGTTTTGACAGTGTGGAAAAGGAAATAAAGAACTTGTTGTCACTATTATAATTTCAGCTGCTGTCATCCCAAAGGATTGTAACAGAGGCAAACACAGAAGGTTCTTACAAAAATATTTATTTATTGACATCTGAATTGAATTTTATGTCAAAAATACAGTTACTTAAATACAGAAAATATAACCCGAGTCCACACTAAAAAAATACATCTATTAAATAGAATTATTTTTTATCTCAGAGTTATTGCACCTGATCCCTCCCCTATAAAAATTAAATAGCACAACATTAAATTAGATTTTAGAATGTTTTCAGTTTCTCAGCTAGCTCTAAATAACATTGAAGCACTTCCAATGGACCCCAGCGGGTCACGCTTGCCCATCCCGGCAGCTGGGGACACGGAGCAGCTGGATCTGTCCAGGACCTCACTCCAGCTCCAGCTCATTCACGTACTGCTGGACCCAGTCCTCCGTGGGGTTGGAACAGACTTCCCGGCCCTTCCTGGTGATAAAGCTGTGGGGTGAGAGGAGGTCAGTTTTTGGTGGGAGAGCACTGAATGGAGAATCACAGAATCATGGAATTATGGAATGGTTTGGGCTGGAAGGCACCTGAAAGCTCATCCCGTTCCACCCCCTGCCATGGGCAGGGACACCTCCCACTGTCCCAGGTTGTTGCTCCAAGCCCTGTCCAGCCTGGCCTAGAGCACTTCCAGAGCTGGGACAAGAGCCCTGCCCATGCCCAGCCTCTCCCACGGATGAGCAGCTCCATGCCTTGCCCATCCTACCCTGCAGCCACCAGTTTTATCTGCGAAGGGGTAGAGCAGGACCAGCGTGAGGCTTCTGTGCTCCAAGCATCACCTTGTACTTCTTGTCTACCCCAGCCTTCATTCCCTGTCTTTGGACAAGGGGCCTTTCCCTCCCTGGCTCTTCATCCCAAAACCAGCCCTGCCCTGGAGGAGAGACTTACACGATGGCAGGCTGGGAGCACTGGCTGCTGGTTTCATAGTAATCCTTCACGAAGCTGCGGGGCAGCTGCCGGGAGGTGTAGGAGAAGCAGCAGGAGGTCGGTGGGTCGGAGCCAACTGTGAAGGGCAAAGACAGGCATGAGCAGTGGCAAGGGGTGGGGAACAGGGTGGGGAGCTGGGATCACCCATCCCTGGGTCTGGGGAGCAGGGATGATAGGGAGGAGGAAGAGAAAAGATGGGGTCTTTTTTCTTCTTCTTCCTTCAGTTGTTTCCCTGTTGGGTTCACCCTGAGCTGGCATTGACACAGCCCATGCCACCAGGCAACACCTCCCAGCCCAAATCTGGCCACCCCTAGCCCTCCTCAGGGTGCCCACATTTGACCTCTGCAGCAGGGGTGGGGGGCATGGTTGTGGTGCTATCCTAAAAAGGGTTAGAAAACCTTTAGGTTTTAGGCTAATGGTCTTTGAGCTGTGCCTGTCCCACAGCCCTGCAGCACCTGCCAGAAGATGGTGGGACAGAGGGAGAGACCCAGAGTGGAAATGCTGGCAGAAAGAACTGTCCCAGCATCTCTCCTGTCCCCATTTAGGGAGGGTGGGCAGAGCCCAGACTTACTTGGACCAGCAGAGGTCTGGTAGCAGAAGGCAGCAATGAGGATGGCGAGGGCGACCACAGACATCTTCATATTGGAGGAGAAGTGGTGGCTGGAGCTGGAGCAGGCAAGGGAAGCTTGGAAGGTTCTTTGCTGTCAGATGCTGAGACCATCAGCAGCCCCTCAATTTATGGGGCGAGAGGTCCGTGCAGTGGCTTGCGTAGGCATGGTGGAATTTCCACCAGAGTCCACTCATGGTGCAGTCTCGTGATGGAACAGAGCAGCCCCAGCCCCGGAAGAGTGAAGCTCCCTGCTCGATTCGGTGCCTCCCCAGTGACACAGGATATGAAACAGTCACTGTGGCTATTTCTGTTTCTCTCATGCCTGCCCCTTAGTAAGAAGTTCCTCTGTGGAGGTTCCTGCATTTGCTAAGTCCCCTGTTACCCAACCTTCCCAGGCAGCTCAGAGGGGAGAGCATATCCATGCAAGAGCTCTGCTGGAGGGCCCAGGAGCATCCGTGGGATGAGGATGGTGAGGGAAAAAGAGACTGAAGTCTCCTTTACCACAGAATTCTCCCCTCCCATATCTGCAAAGCCCTTGGTGCCCCAGGAGCAGGAGGTGGGAGCTGTCACCAGCGTCCTGCATGTGTTCCCCATGGTTGGAGGTGGCTCAGGGCAGGTCCTGCAGGCACTGGCATAGGTGGTGGTGGGCATGAAAGAGGAGTCTCAGAAGCTGAAACACTCAAGCTTCCTCCTCAGTTTAAGGGAAAGGAGAGCTGAGATGGGCTATTTGTTATCTCCTGGAACTGCCTGATGCACTCCAGGTCCTATGAGGAGACATTAAATTACAATTTAGATTATACAGCTAAAATTCAAGGGCTACTGGTAGTCTGGGCATGGGGATGCAGAGAGCTGAAAGAAGTGTGGGGACTTGTAACCCTGAAGATGAGGCAGAAGGAGTTCCAGGAGCAGGGTGAGGAAGGAAACAGTGCTTCTGAAAATGAGGAGCAGATAAACTGTGGGGTGAGAGCATGGGCAGAGACTGGGATGCCGGGAAGAAAAGAGTATCCTGTCTCAGCTGATGAGAGCAAATGACCACAGACTGGGGAAGCAGTACAATGTATGGGAGAGAGTAAGAGCTCTGTGAAGGCCGGGCAAGGGCTGGGACAGGGATGGTTGACTGCGAAGAAGCCCCTAGCCTCCACACAAAGAGCCGTGGATGTCTAACAGACTCCCTGAGGAGGAGAGGGAAGGCCAGGCAGGGAGGGGGTGAGTGCTCTGGGAAGAGCTGAGGGCTGTCCAGCTGAAGTGAGATGTTCCTAGAAGGATATCTGTTCTCTAGAGGAAAGCATACATTCCTGGGGAATGTCTCCATTTTGTTATTTTCAAGACATCATGGAGTGGTGATGTCTTGACAGACACTCCCTGAACACCAGTGGAAGGTTTATACTGTAAAGTGGAGCAACCCAACCTCACCCCGGCACCTCTGCACTCCCCTGGCAGCGCTGGGCACTGACTCATCCTGTTTCTGTTAAAGATTTCCAGCTACTGCCCAGGAACCTTCTGTAAATAACCTGGTGTTTTCCCGATAACCTGCAGCCCTCCACCAGCAGTGCCAGGTTAGCTCCGTGCAGGTGAACTGCCCTGCTCCAGCCGAGCAGCAAGGACAAGGCACAGGAGAAGTCCCAGACCTGTCCCACCCTCAGGGAGGCTCCTGCTGGGAGCTGTGGTGGTGTCTCTCAGCCAGGCTGGCGAGGGCAGATCTACCCCATGGAGCAAATACGGCTCTTGCCAGGCTGAGCACCCCCTTTCACAGCTGATACGGCCTGTTTCCATCTTTCCCTCTGCAGAGAGGCACCTTGCAGGCTGACTCCTCAGTCCAGGTCCCATTCCCTCTCTCTGTTTGTCCTCTTGCTTGTCCCCAGATGTCCTGGGAAGATGAGGAGAGAGCTGCCTGCACCTGCGAGGCGCCCAGCCAGGCAGGAGGTGGGAACCTGGCGTTCCGATGGGCCGGGAGGGAGCGAGCGCCAGCTCACCTGGATTCTGTCTGGGTGCTCAGGGAATATAACTTGTACTTGGATGCAGGAGCGTGGTTTGCCTCTGAGCTGTTGCCTCTGATTGAGCCCTCAAGCATCCGTGGCTTGCACCCCGAGACCCGGCACCTACAGCCACATGCTCCTGTCCTGCTCCTGAGGCACACGGTGCCAAAATGTGCAGAAATGTTCTGCTAAAAGACGAGTTTCATGAAAATGGAAGAATTAGTTTGGGATCTGCTTTGATTATCCAAATATTTTCAATGAGTGAATGTCCCTTTCAGGCAGCTGGACACCTCTGTGCCTTAATCCCTTCGTCAGCAAGCACAATTATTTTGCCAAATTATTTTGGACTCTCAGAGACTATTTTGAAATTAATAAAAGCAAAAATTTCCTTAGTTTAGCTGAGTCAGTTTAGGATCACTTGAGTTTAGGTAATGTGTGTTTCAGGGGACTTGTAAGGGCTGAAACTTTTCTACCACTGAGAGCCAAAAACAACCCCAAAGCCAAGTTGCTGGGTTTCTAGGAATCTAATTCTTCCTTAGAAATCTGACAAAGGCTCTTGCTCTGCCAGCTCGTGGCCAGCTGGATGGAGGTGGGAGGCTACAGTCATGCCAGTGAGGCCCTGGGATGTTGCAACATTCGCCTAAAAAATGTTTCCTTATCCACTTCCCACATTCCAGTGATGATGAAAAGAGAAAGTAATCTCTTCCAGCTCATCTCCCCCTTAGGAAGAGAGGTTGAGTGTGTCTCAGATGAGGAACCATCTTCCCTGGGAGGTGCCTTGAGACATGAAGATGGCCAGGGAAGATTGGGAAAAGTGGTCTGGAGCATTTCTGGGGGGATTAATTTAATTACACAGCAAAGTGGTGATGCAAAAAAGGAAGTTTTTCCATCAGGTGGTTTCAGATTTCCTGACCCAGCAGGCAGTGCTTGGAGTCAGTGGGATTTGCCATCTGAAGGAGTCTGGCTGATGTTGCCCTGTTTTACATATAGGGATATGATTGAGGTTTTCTACAAGTCCCCCAGAAAATCTCCAAAGAAAGTGCTAAATAAAGCAAATGCCCAAAATACATTCAGTGACAGCAGAAATTGGGAAATTCTGCCTTGAATGAAAGGGGAAATTGGAAAAAACTGGTGAGACTGGCTGATGTAAGTTGCTATTTATAGCAGGGTTTAATGCTGAGGAATTGGGTTTCACTCAGAAAGGGAAGCAATTAAAGATGTCCTGAGTTCAGAAATTGCCCTTAAGCCAAGATCCACCAACCCCTGCAGCTCCATCCTGCCCTGCTCCGGCTCCAGCACCAGTGACATTACATCAGTGTCCAGAAACTTCATCCCTACCATTCCTGACATTTCTGGAGAAATGTTGGAATTTTTTAGATGATGTCACATCCTGGAGCTGACTCCAGTAAGAACCTGTGCCTGTGGGAGTGACTGGGGACCATCTGTCTCCAGTGTAGTGAGTCCAGGGGAGAGCACGGCCAACTTGGCCGCCCACCTCTGGCTGATTTCACAGAAAACACTTCGTGTTTCCCCAAAGTCGTGCCAGGACAGGAAGCTGGTCATAGCTGGTAAGAAATGTGTACTTTGATAAAGGTCCCATCCTTCTCCAGCAAAGGCATTTTACAAAATAAAATACTCCAGGGAATGCTCTTCTTTCTAATGGCTGATGCCTCAGATTTTTCCTGGGGTTTCTTTTGAAGCAGAGCAAACCAAAGGGGATGGAGTGTACAGTATTTCAAAGCAAACTAGAGTGAAATGAAAATACCTCTTTGCTCCACACCACTCTCCACTCTTGGCATGAAAAGAAAAGAAAGAAATGGGGAAAACCTGAGTTTTTGCAATTTTTGAGCCTTGGGGAGGTGACTGTGGGGCTGTGCCCCTGGTTCACCCTGACTGCTGGCTGCAGGGGCTGGGACATACCCAACCCACCCCCTTCAGCATCCCTCAAATCCCAAATGTCTGGGAGGACCAGACAAAGTGTCTCTGCTGGGGGTGCATCCTCTGCCCACCTTGCTCAGATCGCTGGTGAGTGCCCCAGGAAGAGCAAGGAAGGCCAGGCTGAAAATTCAGAGCTCTGCTGGGATGAAAACAAAAAGAGGGGAGAGTTAGAACAGATATGAGGAAGGAATTGTTCCCTGGGAAGTTGGGGAGGTCCTGGCACAGGGTGCCCAGAGCAGCTGTGGCTGCCCCTGGATCCCTGGCAGTGCCCAAGGCCAGGCTGGACGGGGCTGGGAGCAGCCTGGGACAGTGGGAGGTGTCCCTGCCCATGGCAGGGGGGGCAGAAGGTGGTCTTTATGGTGCCTTCCAACTCTTTGATTCTATGATTCTATGAAAACCAAACCCACTTTCAATGAACCCAGTGGGCCTTGTCTGTTCATTACAATCGAGGAAAGACAAAAATAAACAAGATACAAATAGTTTTCATTTTCATTTGTGCTCCTGGTGTGCAGATTTCTAGGCTTTTTTGGGTGGGATGGGTGGAGGTGGCCCCAGGGAGCATGGGAGGTCTGGCTGATCCCCACAGGTTAGAACCACAACCTCCCTTGAGAGCAGGGATAACCTTTAAACTTGTGCCAGGGCCATTGCCACAGCTGGAAGACTTCCCTAATCATGAAATCATTAAATCACGGAATCATTTAGGCTGGAAAAGCCCTCTGAGATCATCGAGTGCAACCATCCTCCAAAGCATTACCAGGGCCACTGCTAACCCAGGTCCCCAAGTGCCACCTCCACCCATCTGTTAAGCCCTCCAGGGATGGGGACTGGTGGCCCCGGACTCCTCTGTGCAGTGCTGGCCCATCTCTGCAGGGTCCTGCCAGGGCTGAGTCACTGCGGGGAGGTCGGAGCCCCGCAGGAGGTGTGAGCTCCAGTCCCACAGTGAGGTGTGAGCTCTGCAGCTGCCAGGAACAGCCGTGGCCACGCACTGGTGTTTACTGGCCTCATCATTTATTCGAAGCTCTAAAACCACTTCCCACGTGTGGGGCTGTTTGGAGGTTGGGGTGCTCGGCAGCGTTTCTCTGAAGTGCAGGTCCTGTCCCCCGTGACGTGGAGGGTTTTGCCACCCCAGATGGGTTTGTGCCCTTCAAAGGGGATATTGTCTGGCTGCCCCAGCTAGCACGGGCTGTGCCTGGCACCCGCATCCCCTGGGAGAGAGGGGAGGGCTCGGGGAGCTTTGGCACGGCTCACTGATGTGCCACAGCTCCACAGCCTCTCCTGCAGCCCTTTGTGGCCCTGCAGCCTCCCCCTGTGGGCTCCGGCATCCTTCCACAGCCCCACAGCCTCTCCTGTATCCCCCACAGCCTCCAGAGCCACAGCATCCCCATCCCTCCCCAGCACCAGGGTTCCTGCATCCCTTGGGGACCATGCAGGGATGTACACACACGCTGGGACTTGCTGGGCTCAGTTTGTGAGTGGGAGTAGAGGGACCTGGGCTCGATCAGGGATCACCTGAGGGACAGTGCTGTGACCCCCAGAGCACCCACCAGCATCTCCCAAATGGATCATCCCACTACCCAGAGCTTGCCTCCTCTTGTGGACCCACAGAAAGAGGAGAAAAGACCAGAGGAGGTAACAGGGATGGAATAATATTCCTTTCTTGTGCTCCAAGGTCCTTCAGTGCCAGGGCTGGGGTACTGCAGCCCCCCTGGGTGAGCTGTGCCCCAGGGGGAGGCTGACAAACCCCCACCAGCCTGGGGACAGCCCTCACCATCACCCATGGGCAAAGTACCCCCATGCCCCTGCCCTGTGTTCTCGGCTTTGTGACCTGTGGCTCTAGGCGAGGGCAGGATTTCAGGGGAGCTTGAAGGAATTTGAAAGCTTCTGGGCTAATCCTTGTCACTGTTTATATCCCATGGGGTGAAGACTCAGCATCCCCATAACATCCTTCCCTAGGCTCTCCTTTAAATAATTTTAGTTTTCTATTTCTACCCTGCCTGCACCAAAACAAACCTCACACCCTGGTTGGATGAGGCTAAAGTGGTAAAGAATGGCTTGTTTCCAGGAGTAATAAAGGAAGCCTGAGAGTCATCAGCTCATAAACACTTAAACTGCAGGAACTGCAATAGCAGAGGGCTCTGGGATTTGTCAGAGAAGCGAAAACCAGTGGACAGAAGCAGAAAACTGAAAGCAGAAACTGGCCCAGAGGTCGCAAGGGCGGCTCGTTTGGGATCATCCTGGCAGGAGCTCCAGGGGTGGCAGCCAGTGGCTCAAAGCTGGACCCTACGGGCGGGGCTGTCTGTGGTGGGGAGGAGGGGGCCCCCCTTTCCGGGAGGTGTCCTGGCATTCTGGGGGAAACAACAGCGCTGATGACAAAGCGGCTCTGTGGGCACCCACTGGTGACACAACCAAGGGGCAGCAGCTCTTTGCAGCACCTCCTCCTCCTCTGCCTCCTCCTCTTCCTCCTCTTCCTCCTCCTTCAGCTCCTCACGTTTAGATAACTAAAGCTTTTTAGATAACTATAGCTTTCTTTCCTCACACTGACCATCTCAGAGCTTCCAGGTGAAAGACAGCGCTGCAGGTCCCATCACAGCCACCACGCCTCCCCACGTCCCCCTGTGCCCTGTGCACATCATCAGCCTCATGGTTTGTGCGTTGCAGGCAGCAGCTGGTGAGCAGAAGGTGCGAAGTTCCCATGAGCAAGGGTGTCACTGGCTGGTGCCAGCCACAGGGTGCCTTTCTGCAGCCAAAGCCTCTGTCACCGCTCCCCGCAGCGCTGGCGTTCGTCACTTCCCCGAGCACACACTTGCATGTGAGTTGCAAGAACAGAGGAACATAAAACTCCCACTGTTGGTTTCTGAATGATTTATTTCCGTGGCAAAAAGCCACAATTTGGTTTTTTCAGCGGCAATTCAGCCAAAAGCTGGAGCCACTTCTTGTTCTGCGCTGAGCCGATCAGACTTACCAGGGGAACAAAGAGCTGATCCTGCCAGAGCTTTCTTCTGGCAAAATCCATCACCTCCCCTGACATCCCTGTCAGGACTTACAGAACCTTTGTCCCCTCTAAAAGCACACCCTTGGCCGCTCTGGTGAGGTCTCTGCCCAGATGAGGATGAGCCACAGCCAGGAGCACCAGGGATGTAATGCAGGACAAGACCACAAGGGAAAGGAGGAATGCAAAACGAACCCTCCTCATGGGGTAAGCATGGGAAGGAGCAGACCATCACCAGTCTCAGGAGCCTCCAACCTTCTTCTTTAAGTCCCTGTTGGGGACAAGCCAGCTGGTGAAGGACAGTGCCTCCATTGCTCTCATGTGCAGCTCCAGGGGAGCCAAGCAGGAGGTTTAGAGTCCTGGGAGAGAAAATCCAGGCTTAGGAACACAACCAGAGGCCTGAGCATCCTCTCTGCAGTTGGCAGGGTCTTTGTCTGCATACCCAGAATGTGACAGGACATCAGGAAGCCTAGGTCATCCCTCTCCCTGCTCCCCAAGGAGCTGCCCCGAGTTGCTGGCCTGCCGAGACTTGAAAGTCTCTCCCATGTCAGGCAGGTTGTCCCCCACTTTCTTCTCACCTCTTAAGTCAGAAAATCCGTTTTCTACCCAAGGCATCTTTTAGAGGGAGTGGCTGAGGCTGGCAAAATGTCTCAGGTGTGGCAAACCCCTTCTGCCAGTGAACTCCCTGCTCCCAGGTGGGATCCTGCCCTTCGGGATGCCTGTGACTGCCAAGGGGAAACTGATGAAGGGTGGATTAGTTAAACTGCAGCGAGAGAGGCCGAGAGTGGGCTGGACACTGTGCTTGGAGGGTTGGGATCTATGGCACAAAGTCCAGCTGGAGGCTGGGCAGCAGCAGGGAATCGATACTGGGTAGTCCTTAATAGCTTTGTGTCCCGGCTGATGGGATAAAGGGCACCCTCAGTGAGCTGGCAGGTGACACAAAGCTGGCAGGAGGGGTTGTCACTCTAGAGGGACGTGCTGCCATCATAGAATCATGGAATGTATTGGGATCAAAGAGACTTTAAAGCCCATCCAGGTCTGCCCCTCCTGCCATGGGCAGGGACACCTTCCACTGTCCCAGGGTGCTCCAAGCCCTGTCCAGCCTGGCCTTGGGCACTGCCAGGGATCCAGGGGCAGCCACAGCTGCTCTGGGCACCCTGTGCCAGGGCCTCTCCACCCTCACAGAGAAGAATTTCCTGCTAATATTTAATCTTTTTCTCCCCTTTTATTTTTTTAAAGTTTAAAGCTGTTTCCTCTTGTCCTATCACTACTGGCCTGTGTGAAATCTTCGGAGTCCTCATCAGGCTGGAGAAGTGGGAAGGCAAAAACCTCATGAAGTTCAGCAAGAAGTGCAAAGTCCTGACTCTGGGAAGGAACATCCCCAGGCACCGCTCTATGGCAGTGCTGACCAGCTGGAAAGCAGCTTGGCACAAAAGGACCTGGGGCTCCTGGTGGACACCAGACGGGACATGAGCAGCAATGTGCCCTTGCTACCAAAATTCCATCAGGCTCCTGGGCTGCATGAGGAGAAGCATTGACAGCAGGACAAAGGAGGGGACCCTTCCCCTCTACTCAGCACTGGTGAGGCTGTTCCTCAAGTGCTGGATTCAGTTCCGGGCTCCCCAGGGTTAGACATGGACATATTGGAGAGAGTCCAGCAAATGCCAGAGAGATGGTGAAGAGACAGGAACATCTCTCCAGGGAGGAGATGCTGGTACAGTTCAGGCTGGAGAAGGCTCAGGGGATTCTTACCAGTGTGTGTGGAGCAAAGTAGATGCAGCCCAAGTCTCTGCAGTGGTGGCCACTGACAGGACAAGAGGCAATGAGAAATTCTATTTAAACACCACATGACATTTTATTGCACTCTGAAACAGGCTGTCCAGAGAGGCTGTGGAGTCTCACAGCCCACCTGGACATGGTCCTGGGCAGCCTCCCCATGGACTGGGCTGGATGAATTCCAGACTCAGCTCCTCACCAGCCCTGCGGGCGTGGGGAGGGCAGGCAGAGTGTTTTGGGTGGCACAGAGCCCTCGGTGCAGCCCCCCCGAGCTCCGGGGCAGCAGCTCAGCAGTCTCTGGCAAACACCCAGCACACACGGCACGAGAGCACTTCTGTGCTGCCTGTTGGGGTTTTTTCCAGAGCTGCATAATCTTAGGCAAACATTGTCTTTCCCTACACAGTCTCACAGGGAAACCCCCCCTGGAGTCTGGAGGGACCGTTCTCCTCCTTGTGGCCGGGCCACTTGGCACATTTTAGTTTCCTTTTGTTTTGAATAAAGCAAAAATGAATGCTGAGTCACTTGGCATTGTGAACCATATTCCATTCTGCCTAACTTTTTTCCTCTAATTCCCTTCAGCTATTTCACTTTCATGTCATCCTTTATCATCATCCTGGAATTTCCATTTTGGCTTCTCCCAGCTGCCTCCAGGACTGCCTTTTAAAAGGGGGCTGAATCCAGCTGCTGCACACTGAGCTGCATCTTCCAGAGCCTCTGCTCCTGCTCCGACAGCCCTCGCCTGACGGAAAGATGAAGGTCTCTGCAGCTGGATTGGCTCTTCTCCTCATTTCAGCCTCCTTCTCCCAAACTTTCTCCAGCCCAGGTGAGTCCTGCATTTTCATTTGTGAAGGGAGAACAGATCTGAGCCTTCAGTGTTATTTCTCCATGGAGCTCCCACGGCAGATAACTGGGAATTTATCAGCATTTGTGCCACTCTCCATTCTGCCCAGAGGCCAGCTGCATATAGGAACCCTGGAATTAGAAAATTATCCATCCGTCTGCCCATCCATCCATCCATCCATCCATCCATCCATCCATCCATCCATCCATCCCTCCATCCATCCATCCATCCATCCATCCCTCCATCCATCCATCCATCCATCCCTCCCTCCATCCATCCATCCACACATCCATCCACCCATCCATCCATCCATCCATCCATCCATCCATCCATCCATCCATCCATCCCTCCATCCGTCCATCCACCCTGGGCTCAGACCACTTATTCCTGGTTAGAGTTGAGGGATTTCAGCCTCTCTCCTGGGGTTGGAGGAGTTGGGGAAGGGAAGCTCTGAGCAAGGGCAGAGTGAGAATCTCCCACAGTGCCTCGATACTGCTCATGGCATTGGACCAGATGATCCCCAGTGTCCATTTCAACCTTAATTATTCTCTAATTCCTCACTGCCTTCCCTGCCAGCGCAGCTCCCAGTGCTCACATTGTCTTCCTTTGCCTCTTCCAGCTGCACTCGACCCCTCAAACTGCTGTTTCAAATATACACAGCACAGGCTTCCATGGAATCTCGTCCAGAGTCACTATATCACGGGCAGCAGCTGTCCCCTGAGGGCCGTCGTGTGAGTGCCAGCGCGTGGGACAGGGCGGGGGCGGGGGGGTGACAGCTCTGCATGGCAAGGGGGCTGTAGGAACAGAGCAGGGAGAGGAGAATGCCAAGGAAGAAGGGCTCACCCGGGGATTGCTGGGGATGCACGTGTGGGCATTCCCAGGGGTGCTCCTGCAGGAGTGGAGGAGGCAGTGTGGGGAAAGGGATGGGAGTGGGGAGCATCACAGCATAGGGGAGAACCTCTTGCAATGCTCGAAGCTGGGATCCAGGCTCTCCTGGGAAGCAGGTGTGAGCAGAGATGTAACATGTCCCATCCCTGTTCCGCAGGTTTGTCACAAAGAAAGGCCGCCACGTCTGTGCCGATCCCGAAAACCAGTGGGTCCAAGCATACCTGAAAATCTTGGAGCAGAACTGAGCCAAGCAGGGTGGCAAGTGTAGCTGCTGTGATGGACAAGTCATGTTATCCTGAGCTCCAGCCATGGAGCAGGACCCTGGGACAACAGGAGCTGCACGAGCATCTGCAGGTGTCCCCAGGGCACTGCTGGAGGGACACCTTGTGTTCAGGGCTGCTGCTCATCCTTGGTTTGCACGGAGCAGGCTGCAGCCTCATCCCTCTGCACTGACCCCAGGCCTATGGGACTGCACCTCGGCAGATGTCTTATTTGAAGTTTTTAAAGAAATTATCATACGGGGCAGTCAGTCCCTTTTTTCCTGTGGATAATGATATTATTTATAGGGGGGTGACAGGGACGGTATTTATAGGAGGGTGACCCAGTGTTGGATGATGGGCGACCCTGGCTGGTACTCATGAACTCATTATTCTGAAGAATAAAGAATTTGAAGAAAACCTTTGCTTTTTCCCTTTAATGTGCCTCTGTGTGGTGTTCACCTGCACACACGTCTGTCTGAGACATCTGAGCCTCTATAGAACACATGAAGATGGAAAATGGTTTGCGGCAAACCCATGAAGTTTCCAGGCTGCAGACTCAGGAACATCCTCCAAAACCTCATTCCCCCGCTGCACACACCCCCACTCCCCACATCCTCTACAGAATTAGACATGTTTGTCTAATAAAGACATGTGGGGCTTTTACACACATGAATCTGCTCTGCACACTCCCCAGGCACATCCCACACACTTGCTGCTCCCAGCCCCACACACCCCACCTCAGACTGGTCCCTGGGTGTGCAGTAAGTTGTGCTGAGACCAGCAGTGCTGCCTGGAGAGGAACGGGGACCTCCTCTTTCATTCTGACCAGCTGGGGGTTGGCCCTCACTTTCTCACCTGTAAAACAAAGAGAAAGGTCCATCTCTTCCTGCAGGGGTAAAACAACCAGCAGAAAACCTGCTGCAGTTGTTCTCAGGATGCAGCTTTCCATGGGGACACGAATGGGCTGGAGCAGGTCCCAAGGTAAAAGCGCAGTGCTGGGCACAGCTTGTCCATGCTCAGGGCTCCTTGACATCTGCACTCTGGGAAGAAAGCCCAGAAGGATTTGGGTTGTAAAGGACTTAAAGCTCATCTCATTCCACCCCTGCCATGGGCAGGGACACCTTCTACTGGACCACCGTGCTCTAAGCCCCATCCAACCTGGCCTGGAACACTTCCAGGGATGGGGCAGCCACAGCTTCTCTGGGCACCCTGTGCCAGGGCCTCACAACCCTCACAGGGAACAATTTCTTCCCAATGTCCATTCTAAATTGACCTCCTTCAGTGTAATACCATTCCCCTTTGTCCTGCAGCTACAGGCCCTGCTAAAAGTTTTGTCCCCATCTTTCTTACAGACCTGCTTCAAGTGCCCCCACAGCATAGTCCAGAGCTGGCCTGGCCTTGCCCACATCCCATTCTTCTTCCTAAAGCAGAAAAAAGCTTTCTCTTAGTGTTTATCTTTTCCTGCTGCAGCTATAGGACAGGTTTGGCAACTCTGAGGCTGGGAAAGCACCTTTGTGCTGTCTTGTGATTTCTCTCTAGTCTTGTGCTTTCCAGGCAGGAAAGCTGGCTGTGGGCAGGAGGGTCATGGGCACCCAAGGAGCAGCATCCCAGCAAAGGGCAGCCCAGCACCATTCTGTGTCCCAGGAGATGGTGCTGGGCTGGGGGAATACGTGGGGAGATGAAAATCTGCAGGGAGTGTATCCTGAGTGGGGCTATCTCACCACGCTGTGAAACCCTGGAGCAGAGCATCGGTGGATGGACAGGAGCAGGTGAAGATCCCGGGAATGGGGTGCTGGGTGTCTCCTCTACCCCTGAGGACATCCCAACCCCAAGTTTGGTGCTGCAGAGGAACTGCAGGAGCCTCAAAGTGTCCCTGCTCTGGGACCCTGAGTGCTGAGAGGGGATAGAGGATGGATATTTTGGAGCAAGGGAAGTTGAGAGGAGTACTGCGGTTTATCCCATGCCCAGGATGCAGGGACAGACTGGAGCAGCTGGATCATCTGGTGCTGCAGCTGCCTCCCCTCCAGACAGTCCCTGGCTGTGTGCCCAGGTACTTGTGGGAATTTCCCTCTCAAGACTTTCTGGTTTCGGTTTCCTGTTGCTGGACTTGGGGAACGTTTCCTTCACTGCCCGCAGTGGCAGAAGGCATCAGGAGATCAGAAGACCTTCCTGGTTCCATGGGCAAAACACTGGACAGCCTGGTTTTCTCAGGCCTTTTTGAGAGCATGAACCATGTGGCTGTTCCCTCTGCCCCAGCTTCCCCTGAAGAAGCCCTGGAGACCCTCAGTCCCAATGGCCACACTGTCTCCCTGCTGGTCTCTGCTCCCAGTCCCATCATGAACATCCTGGCATGGCCTCTCACTGCCGCTCCTGGAGAACTGATGCTTTGAACTTGGCCTCACACCTCAGCCTCTTCAATTCCTGCCTTTTCAACCTGCACTGGCCACTTCATCCAAGAATCCTTTCTCCTGAACCCACCCATTTACACATCCCACCACTGGTGCTACCCTGTGGGAAGTGGGGGCTGGACGGAGCAGTGCTAAGCACAAACGTGGTCTGTGTGATGGGAACCTGAAGGTCTCTGCTTGAGCCTTGTTTCTCTCCTTGTTGCTGCTCTTCTTTCCCAATCCTGCTCTGCTCCAGGTGAGCCCACCCACCCGGAACCACAGAATCACTAAGGTTGGAAAAGACCTCTGGGATGGTTGCTCCAGCCATTCCCCCAGCACTGCCGAGCCCGCTGCTGACCCACGTCCCCAAGTGCCACATCCACATTTCTGTTAAACGCCTCCAGGGATGGGAACTCCGCCCCTACCCTGGGCAGAGGTGATGGTGAGCAAGGGGAGGTCAGGAGACAACCTGAACATCTGCAGGCCACTGTGGCACCAACGAGGCTTGGGGGACTTTATCTCACATTGGTTTTTTTGGCCCTGATTATTGGAGGTCATTTGTTGCTGGACATGAGGGGGGCCTGAAGAAATTGCTCCCAGGGGTGATGGAGTGGAAAACGCTGGAAAATGTCCTTGGAGGTGAAGACTTGACCTGCCAAGCTGGCAGGTGGGGATACTCTTGTCCAAGGGGTGATACAAAAGCTTCTGAACGTTTGCTTTAGCCAGCTCTGATGGATACAGCCCGAATTGTTCCCGTCCCCTGCACAGCTTCGGCAGTTTCGTTTGCTACCCACAAAGTAATCACCCAGTTTTAAATGTCAACCGCAGGCTGATAAAGTGCTTTTGTTGGTTTTACTTTGTGCTTTTTTAAACAGAATTCTTGTTTCCTTCCTCAGAAAGCTTCAGAACAGCAGTGAATTGGTGCCTGTCTTGCAGTGAACACTAACAGAGCATCCCAAGAGCTAAGCCTGGCTCAGGCTGCATTCCCAGAGGAGCCTGTGCCAGGGATGTGGTCCTGGCCACCCCTCTTCCATCTCACCACAGGGACACCCCCGAATCCCCACCCTGAGATTTCCAGGCATTCCTTTGCCAAATCTACAGTGGCAAAGCCCCACTAGCTCCCTGCCTCGGCTATGATGGGGGGAAAGGGCTGGGAAGGAGTTCTGGCTGCACATCAGTGCAGGGGCTGGGGGGTGCTGGGGGGTGCTGGGGGGTGCTGGGGGTGCTGGGGGGTGCTGGGGCTGCTGCTGCTGCGGTGCTGGGATCAGGGAGGCCAAGCAGAAGGGAAGGCTTTTAGAGCTAAGAAGGCTGGGGCACTTCCAGCTGAGAAGTTGGGGTTTTTCCCCTACATCTCCCAAAAAAGTTGTAGTGGAGTCCCCATTTTCCAAACAGGAGGGGAACAACCAGAGATGACACAGAGAGAAAATGCCTTTATTCGTTGGCACCAGCAAAAACCAGCGGTTTGGGAATAAGCCTGAACACTGCGGTTCCACAACGAGCATCCGGTAAGTAACCAGGGTACCACTTCCTTCCCTGGGGACAGATCTTACAGCATCTACTGCCCTGCTACAAAATTCAGCAGGCAAAACTCAGCCTGGGCTTACAGGACAGCACTCAGACCTAATTCCAACCCACAGGTAGCTCTGGGATGAAACACCCCTCCCATTCTAGCAGCGGAGGCACAAGGTGGGGCTCAGTTTAGCCACATAACACAGCAGGGCACCCCAAGATGGGTCTGCAAGGCCAGGAGGCCGTCAGCATCACGGCTGCCCTATGTGTGGCTGAATTATTGTGGATAAATGACACCTTTGCAAGACAAAACGAACTCCAGGGGTCCCAAGGTGGCTCAGCAGGTCCTGGTGCTCGGCAGTAGTGTTTCTAGGTCTGTGCCAAGCTCTGACGGGTGGTCTGACAGGACTTCTCAGCTGCCAGTGCTCACTGCAGCTCCAGGCTGTTCACGTACTCCTTCACCCACCTGGCGTCAGGGTTAGCACAGACCTCCCGCTTCTTTCTGGTGACAAACCTGTCAAGTCAGGGATTCAGGGGTTACAGCCCCGGAGGGGAAAAGGGACATGAGGGAGTTGGGTCATGCCACTGGATCATTTCCCACAAACCCGCAAGCACCTGGGAGCTGCAGAGGTTGCTAAAACCCAGTGGGAGATCAGGGTCCCTTGGGAAAACCTGCCATGCTCAGATATTAATTTCCTTGTCCAATGCAGAGGTGAGCCTGGATGCAGCGTGGAAAGTTGTGTGGATTGGGCTCGTCAGCTCTGGAAGGTCCTGCTGGCTCCTGACCTCCTCCCCGTGCCTTATTCCCAGCACAGGGGCAGTCCAAGGAGACCAGGCACCACTTATGTCTCAGCTGAGGAGGGTGAGGGCTCACACACTGCACATGGGACCTGGGTGGCTGCTCCCTTCCCCCAGGGGTGACTCCTCACAGCACCCTGCTCCTGGCCCTGCTGGATGTGAAGCCAGGAGCCCAAAGGCTGGCAAAGCCTCCCCTCAGGGCCCAGAGCTGGTACTTACACAACTGCTGGCTGGGAGCACTTGCTGCTGGTGTAGAAATACTCCTGCACATGACTCTGGGGCAATTTTCGTGAGGTGTAGCTGAAGCAGCACGGAGTCGTGTCAGACCCCACTGGAAGAGATCGGGAAATCCAGCCTGAGATCATCACTCAATAAATTGCACGTTGCTGGCTGAGAGCACAGGCAACCACCCCTTAATCAGCTGGACAGCCCCTTCTCCTCCTGTTTTCCCTGAAAATCAGCAAGAAACTGCTGTGAACACTAAAGCTTGATAAACAACATTGTTAGGATTGCTTATTAAAAGTTTTACACTCACATCCCAGGGTAAAAGTCCCTTTGGTTACCCTGGATCCACTCCTAAAGGCCAGCAACAAAATCAGGGCAGAGGAAACCTGAAAACTTTGATACCAGTAAAATTCATCCCTAAGCTAAAAGGATGTTAGAAAGAAAGACCAGTCCAGATAAATCAGGAGAGGTTATTCAAACAGGTTTCCAACCTTTGCAGCTGACTTTTGCCAGTTCTGCTCCAAATTACAGGCAGTCAGAGCAGAAGTCCACCCCAGGAGAGCAGAGGGATGCTGTACTCACATGGAGCAGGAAAGGCCTGAGAAAAGAGGGCAGCAACCAGGACGATGGAGAGGCAGAGTGTGGAGGTGTTCATCCTGGACAGGGATAAGCTGCAAGGGCAGAGGCAGGACAAGAGCAGGTTCCTCCTGTGCCTTTTGTGAGGAGCTGGCTCAGTCCTCGCTTTTTAATAGGGACGGTGGCCAGTCAGTCAGATTTGAGGGCAAGCATGGAATTTCCAAAGCATGATAGAGCTGATGTCACGGCACCTTTGCCTCACAAATACTGAAAAAAAAAAAGGAAACAGCTGGTTAAGGAAGTAGCAGAATAGCCTTTGTGTGAAGGGAGGCAAGCGTGAGCAGATCAGCCCCCACTGACCAAGACAGGATATGAAACCACTCTTGAGCAGCAGGTTCACATTTGCATCATCCAAAACAACTCTTCTTATCAAACTCACCTCAGCATCCTCCCCGAAGCACCAGGAGGACCCAGCTCAGTCCTGCTTCAAGGAACCCGGTTTGGGGATCAGGGGCGCTCAGACCCTCAAATGGAAGGTGCATGTCCAGCCGGGGTGTCCCTTCTCCAGTGGTGGGTCTGGGAGATGTCCAGGGTGGATACAGAGGGTCAGTGAGGGCAGCACAGGCAGCAGGAACACTCAGTCTGGAGACTGCCTGTAGATCCAGGCTGGCAGCCTTGGCACCATCAAGCCAAAATTCTCAGTGCTGTGCTTCCAGTGTGGGGCTTGTGCCCTCCAAACCCCTCCCAGCACCCCCCAGTAAGGGCAGGGCTTGACTGGGAATCCTGCCTGGATGGGCTGACTCTGCAAAGAGCATCTTCCCCAAGTGCCAGTGGGTTTGGTGCAAGGTGGGATGCAGAGGGCAGAGCAGGAGCTTCCCCAGCCCAGGGAGCGGAGAGGGACCAAGAGACCCCAGTCCCTGGTGCTCGCCCACAGTCACGGAGGTCATGGTATGGTCTGCCCAGAGGCCCTGGCACTGCCCTTGCCATGGCATGATGGGTTCCCCAGGATGTCCGAGGGAGCATTTCCCCTTTTTCCACCTCTTTCTTTGTGACAGGCCCCCAGCTCACAGCCTGTGGTTCCTCTGGGTGTTTCCAGCCCAGCTGCTGCTCACAAGGCACCACGAGCCTTGTTCTGGGATTTCCTCACTGACCCTCCACCCCAGTGCTGCAGCAGGGCTGCTCTGCTCCCCCTCTCCTTCTCCCCCACTGACCTCGTGGGCGTGTGGGGGCACTCAGAGCCTCCCCAGTGTCTCCTTCACCACGATGTCCCCATGGATGGGGACCAGGGCTGCAGGAGGGTCTCCAGGGCTGTGCCAGGGACCCTGCAGGGGTGGGCAGGAGCCCATGGCTTTTCCAACTCATCCTCCCAAGAGCCAACCAGGTGGTATCCTGAGGACCCTGAGGACTGTTCATGAGCAGGAGCTGGAGCTGAACCAAGTGCCTGACATCCTGGGGTTGTCACAGACACATGGTGGTGGCATTTTGGGGCGGCACACCGCTGTGCCGCAGGTACTCAGGCTTTGCAAGGGACAAAACTTCAGCTGGGATTCGCCTAGGGACACCGGCCTGCCAGAGGTGGGCAGATGGATTATTTATTGCTACTGCCACACTGCATTCCAGAACTGCAGTTAGACTGTTGGTCTGGCTGGTTGATGTGTGCAGTGCTGGTGCCCCAGACCAGGCAAGGGCAAAGTAAGGCAGTGGGCCTCACCCTCATCTCCTCAGCACAACAACTGCATTTTGTGCCGAGCCTCCTCCCCACTGCCCCAAGGCTGATCCTGGGGCTGGGATTTCTCTTTCCAAGGACCAGTGCCTGTAGAAAAAGTCTGGTTTTTATGCCCCCACCTGCCTTGCCACATGGCCCCACAAAGGGCTCTGAAAAGCAGCTCCTGTGTCGTGTCACCTCTCGGTTGCACGTGGTGCGTGGCAGCCACTCACCTTCCACCAGAGACAGAGCCTGTCCTGCTTTGGGACCTACGAATGAACCCATTTGGTGTCCCCAGATCTGCTGGCACACGAAGGAACTGTCACTGCCTGTGACATAATACGTGACAGGGCCAGATCAAGATCTAAGAAACCACAGGAAGGTACTGATGCTCCCCCAACCGCAAGGCAGCTGACACAGCTCACGCTCTGTCACGGCTGGCAAAGGCACCGAAACCGTGACATCTGATCACTGCTCTGAGCGAAACCATGACATCTGATCACTGCTCTGAGCGCTGGGTGACTGCCTCAGCCCTGCACAGCCCCCCCTCCCTGCTCCAGCCATGCACGAGGGCCGGCACAATCCTGTAGGATCATCACGCAGCCCAGCCTTGCCCCTCCCTGGCGGGCTTTGCCCTGTGCAGGGCTTTTTGAAGGTGCATTCTGCAGCCCCGGCCCTCACAGCAGACATGCCAGAGGGTTGGAAGGATGCTAGGTCATTTGTCGTGGCTCCATCCTTTCTCCAGGCCTACTCTGCATTCCCCAAAGCTGCCTCTCTTTGCCTTCTCCTTCTCCCTGCAGGGCAGCTCCCCAAGGAAAGGCACTGGCAAGGGCGGCGGCTGGGATCCACCAAGCTCTGCAGAGAAACCTGGGAAGGGATCGTGGCACCACAGGGATGGGGGGAGGGATGCCCAAAGTCCCACTGGGACCCCAGACCAGGTCATGGAAGGGCTAGGGGGGGGCCATGGTGGGGTTTGGCCTCAGATGGAGACGGGAGCTGCACTGACCATTTTTTGGGAGCTGCATGGGACAAGGCAAGGCACAGGGACGTTTCCCCAGTCTGTGTGCCTCGATCCCTGAAAACCAGAGAGGTTTGCTCTCTGTCCGTTTACTTATCCCCACCAACCACACGCGAGCATCCAAGGAGCACCAGGCCCTCTGCTGTCCTCCATGGGAAGCGTTCCTGGAGCCCTTCCACTCACCTCCACCTCAGCCGCGGCTCGTCCGACTCCCGAGGGGCCCTGGAGACACCCCCGTGCTCCCCTCTTGGGGTCTCCTCCCTGCACAGAGCCCAGGAGCTCCATCCTCTGTGTCAGTGCTCCTCCCCCTTGGCTCTGAGCCCTGCTGTGCTGGGAGCTGCAGGCACAGGTGGCACTCGTACCGTCCCCTTCAGCCCTGGGCTCTCCCTTGTGCTTTTTGTCCTGCGCAGGGGTCCGGGGCTCTGCAATGCCCTGTCTTGCTGCCCATGCTGGCAGAAATCCCTGGGGAGAGGGGGAACCATTTCCAGCCCCTCTCCACCTCCCTGTTCATCAGGAAGCTGCTTTTTGTTCCCCCTCTGTGGGGCACAGGAAGACAGAAGTCTCTACTCCCCCTAAGGACTCTCCGCAAACGAGAATCAGCCGCTGGTTGCCTGCTCTTCGCAGCTCCAGATTAGGTTCCAAAAGATGGCCCTGTAATAAATAACTACGCCCAATTAGAAATAAAACAAGTATAAAATTTATTTCGTGTCCGAGAGTTCGAACACACAAAGCCACGATCGAAAAGGAGACAGTGCCAAGCCCGGGATTGGCACTGGGTGAACACAGGTCTGACCTCTATCGCATCAGACCTCCCTCTGTTCACCACCACTGCTTCCAACGGCTCATTTTTATACAGTTTTTCTCATAAAGTCCGGATCTTGGGTATTCTTATTGCCAATCAGCATATGCATGAAGTGTGCCATTCATGAAACTGGGGTGGACAAAACGCATCTGGTCTTTGAGTAATGTCCCATCACCAGGGGATGTTATCTGATGGCTCATGATGTTCCTTATCTTCGTTCCTGATCCGGTCGTTAGCACCTGAGCTGGGAGGGGATTTTCGTAGATAGTCCATCTGCTCTTCCCAGTTCTCCTTGAAAAATGTAAACATCTTGACCCAGCTTAATTCTCTCTTGATGAGTCGTTATTTTCTGTAGCTCAGTCTTTAGGATGCTAATTAGTTCCCTGTAAAGGTTACAATTCTCCCAGGGCAAGCTCTGCTCAATTTCAATATTGGTTACATCTTAACTTTGGTACATATTACATATTTTAGCACGAATTCCCCGTTTTTATTTATAACAGCCCCAACCAGCTGTTTCCTCATAGAAAACCTGGATGACACGGTTACTGGAAAACTAGCAGGAATGGGGGCTCCAGACACTCCCTGCCCAGCGCCAGGGCCCAGACCCACCCGTTTCCCTGGCCCAGGAAAGGCTCTGCTGGCAGTCAGCCTGTACCTGCACTTTTGTTCTCCCCAGGTGACTCTGGGGAAGCTCTGACTGTGCACTGGGGGTCAGTATTGTTGTGTCCGTGACACTGTGCCCAGCGTGGTGTGTGTCACATGAGCCTGGCGGTGTCCAGCAGCCCCAAGGGGACCAGGATCCAGCAGCAGCAGGAAAACCTCCCTGGTGAACCGCCAGAGGATGCTAGACCTTTTCCTGAACCATTTGCCGTCACTGCCTTCCCCAAACCTGCCTTCAGTGGTGGTCAGAGTCACGGCATAACCACGTCCTGCTTCCCCAGCCTGCAGAGGTGGGATCCCCTTTTGCAGAGGTGCTTCCCAAAGCCACAGGCATCCCTGCCAATTCTCCTGGAAAGGCTGTGGCATCCATCCCCTCTGGTCCTCTCCTTGAACTGTGGGGAGCAAGTGTCCCTGTCCCTTCAGGGCTTGGTTGATGCCAGCAGCAGGTCATGCTGGTGGTGGCCACTCTGCAGTGGTGGTCACCAGTCCTCCCTGCTGGTCACTACTCATCCCAGGTGGTCACTAGTCATCCCTGGTGGTCTAGTGGTTGGGATTCAGCCCTCTCACTGTCTGCGGCCTGGGTTCAATTCCCAGCCAGGGAAGGGGCTCCTGCAGCCACCACAGGTCTCAATCTTTTCCTGGTGCCTGTGCTGTCCTGGAACAGCTCCTGGGGTTCATTTCAGGGTTCAGAAGCTCCCAGTGTGTGGGACTGGGTCAGGGTTGGATGAATTTTGGGGGGTGGCAGCGGCCCCCTGTCCTCCCACTGCTGTCAGGCTGCACCTGCCAGTGGGGTGACACCCCTGTGGTGGGGTGTAGGAGCAGGGTGTGATAGGGGTGTAGGGAGCTCAGGTTGCAATGCCCGGATACCTCCCTGGGGAGGGGTTTTTTCTGCCTGATGCAACACTAGGGGCTGTGATGGTTCGTGCCCCTTCTGGTGCCATGACCATGGTTAGGCCCCCTTTCTCCCAAATGCTTTGTTGTGCCAGTCGGGAGCTGTTGGAAGGGAGGGAATTGGCATGATGAAAACATCACCCCGCCTCCGCAGGATCTGCTTCTTATCAGCCTTTGCCCTTATCTCCTTAACACATTCGATACATTAGTCTCTGACTGTCAGGAACACAATAAATCACAGGGCTCAACCAGTTTGTTTAAACAAAGCTCAGTCTATCGCTGCAGGGTGACATTCGGGCAGCAGGGCATGGCTGTGGGGAGAGGGGTGACAGCTGCAGGGAGCAGGGTGACACAGCTGTAGGAAGCAGGGTATGGCTGTGGGGAGCAGGGTGACACAGCTGTAGGAAGCAGGGTATGGCTGTAGGGAGCAGGGTGACAGCTGTACGGAGCAGGGTGACAGCTGCAGGGAGCAGGGTGACAGCTGCAGGGAGCAGGGGGACACAGCTGTAGGGAGCAGGGTGACAGCTGTAGGGAGCAGGGTGACACAGCTGCAGGGAGAGGGTGACACAGCTGCAGGGAGCAGGGTGACACATTTATAGAAAGCAGGGTGACACAGTTCTCAGGAGAAGTGTGACACCTCTGTAAGGGAGCAGGGTGACAGGGAACAGTGTGACAGTTGTAGGGAACTGGGTGACACATCTGTAGGGAACAGTGTGACAGTTGTAGGGAACTGGGTGACACAGTTGTAGGGAACTGGGTGACATCTGTAGGGAACAGTGTGACCCAGTTGTAGGGAACTGGGTGACACATCTGTAGGGAACAGTGTGACAGTTGTAGGGAACTGGGTGACGTGGCTGTATGGGGGGGAAGGGGGGACATGCTGTTGCAGGATTTCTTGGTGTGATAAGAAGAGGTGCAGGGCGGCTCCCTGAACACCCTCTTGACCATGTCCTAAAGGTAAAGAGTCCCTGGAGGTCAGGCCAGGGCGAGGGTGGGAACACAGGGTCCCTTGAGCGGCTGTGACCTTCCTGTGTCTGTCTGTCCCTCCCGGGGCCGGGGGGACAGCGACTGACAGTAAAACTCCCGCTGTGAGCAGGACTTGAACCTGCGTGGGGAAACCCCATTGGATTTCAAGTCCAACGCCTTCACCACTCAGCCATCACAGCAGCTTGTCCCTGCTGGGACCGCAGGAGCCCCTGGCTGTAGCCCTGCCCAGGACCCAGCAGGACCTGGTCCCACCCTGGACGTGGATTCTGCCGTTCCTGCTGCACATCCAGCTCGGTGACTGCTGTTCTGCTGCCACCTGCTCTGCAAAGAGCACCCCAGCAGTGCAGGGAACGGGAACTGGGCACCGGCCACAACATCAGTGGCGATGACGTGGGGGATGGACATGGTGGGAGGTCTGAGTCCTGTCTCCTCTCCTTGAACCGAACAGGAAACTTGTCCCAGGACAACTGTCCCAGTCTCCTTTTCTAGCCTGGGGACACCCCAGCCTTCTCCATCCCCTTTTCCCATAATATCCCTATTTTTGCCTCTGTGACAGCATGTCCAGACACGGCTCTTGGAGGCAGCCTGCGCCGTAGATCTCGCAGGTTCTGTCCTGCAGCTGGGAGGAGATGTTCCAAGCTTGTGTGTTTCTCACCAGGCTGCTGCCTGCATTTGGGCTTTTGCAACAGGGGATTTGGAGAAAGGAAGAAAAGGTGGCTGTTGAGAGGAAATCCTTGCTGAGCAAGGTCTGGTAGTGACTTGGCCTCTCCTTTGGAGCATAAATCCAGTTTGGAGGGCAGTCCTAGAAACACTATCCTAGATTCAGGTGGGAGCTGGCTTGGGGACTCATCCTGGGACATCCAAAGCCCTCCCTGGGTTCCTGGAGTTGCGTCCAAGAGCTGTGAAAGAGCTTCCCCGTGTCGCTGGCACTCCATGCTACTCCCATGGGGATTTATCAGCAGGGACATGCACATTACCAGACCCCAAATGGGGTCTGGAGGGGTCCACCGTGATATCAAAAGGATGGGAGTGTGGACCAGACCCCAGTGGAAGGACTTGGAGAGAACCAGAGTGGGAGCAGAGTGACCTGGAGAGCAGTGCCACCCTAACAGAGGAGGCTGGAGGGGACCAGACCTGAAAAGGGAGGTCTGAGTGGGTTAAGGAGGTTGAAAGGTGTGGTCTGGAGAGTTCCAACAGCAGGGTCTGGAGGAGGCTGGAGGACACAACATCCCCCAATTGTTTTTGCTACTTGGCTGGATCACACTTCATTGTACTGGTCAGAATTGCCCCAATATTCCCCTGAATCTTTCATCTTGTTGACTTTTTTCCTTGTCTTATCTTGCGTTGTTGGCAGTGAACACCTATTTTCATCTACAATTCCCGTCATATTTGCAGACAAAACAATCTTGCCTGGTAAAAAGAATGGGATGTGTTTACAGAAAAGTCTGAGTTCAACAGAGAGCTGAAAGCTCTTCTCTTGTAACAAATGGCACCTCGCCGTATTACGCAATAGAGAAAACCTCAAGGTGTGTCATGAGGCAGAGCTGCTAAATCAAGGAAATGTTCAGACTCTCATTTTCACCGTTTGATCTTCCAAGTTTCAGGAAACAGTGACAGCCCTGCCCGAGCACCGGCTCTGCTGGACCCAGCACACAGCGCTCACCGTTCCTGAGGAGAGGGAATGGCCTCAAGTCGTGCCAGGGGAGGTTTAGCTTGGATATTAGGAAAAATTCCTTCACTGAGAGGGTGGTCAGGCACTAGAACAAGTTGCCAAGGGCAGTGAGAGAATCACCATCCCTGGAACTGCTCAATAAACACGGAGATGTGGCACTTGGGGACATGGGTTAGTGGTGGCCTTGGCAGTGCTGGGGGAATGGTTGGATTCAATTGTCTTAAAGGGCTTTTCCAACCCAAATGATCTTGTGATTCCTTGATTCACTGTTCCCTCCCATCACTTGGTGCAGTGTTAAAGACACTGCTCTCACCACGAACCAGCATGTCACTGGGTGCAGTGTGAGGGCATAGGGGGATCCAGAGGAGCCTTGGAACACCAGGGAACCATACAGACATTCCTTCACAGGGTTAAGCACTTAATCAAGCCACAAAACCTGTGATCCTTTTTTGCTTCTACTCACGCATTCAGACTATTAAGAATTTAAGCTGCAGTCCAGGAAAAAATGTCCATGACAGTGGATGAGTACCATATCTCCCAGCTGTGGGGCACAATGAAAACTGCAGTGGGATCTAGAGCTTCTTCCTCTCTCTTTGCTGAAATGAATCTCTGGAGGGTTTGAAGCCTTGTGTTCTCCCAGTGGCTTTCCAGGGGCCTGCCAACTGCTTCTGCTGTGTCCCGTATTTCCAGATAAGATGGGAACTGATTCCAGAGCAGGAAGATACATGGAAAATGGAGAAACCATCCTCCTGCGTTCTGCCTTCTTGTCCTGCCAGCCCCATCTCCAGAGAAGCCATCTCCCACTTTCCAGCCTGAGCGTGGGTTCACAGTCTGGAGGAGAAGTGGAAGGGGTGGAAGAAAGGTTTACTAAAGGATGGGGCAGGAAGAAGTTTGGTTCATGAGGAGGAGCTGAAGGTTTTATTCAGGGAGTTTGGTCCATGGGAAGGGAAATAAGGCTGCACCCCTGGGGAAGGATTGTTTTTCTTATGGAAGAAGTGTTCTAGCTGCTGCTCAGGACTGCAGTCCCATTTAGGCCTTGCAAGACGAGCGTTTTCCGTGGGTGGATGTGCAGTAGCTTGTCCTGGTGTGTGTCGTGGGTCCTACTGCTGTGCCAGGAACTCACAGATGCCTCTGCCTGGCTTTCCAGCCCTGGGCACTGTGCCTGCTGCTTGACAGAGGTCTGGAAGGAGCTGCCAAGCAGCCTGTCTTCACTGGTGTCTCCTCAGGCTCTTGGGCTCACCTGAACACCTCCCATGGCTATGAAGTATCTCCATGGCAGGTGGGGAGATGCACCAAGGAGACTTCATAGCCTTGGGTGTGGAGTCTTTAAAGGTGAGCTTCCAAAAGAGGTGATAATGTCACTCCTGGGCATCACACAGCTGGAGACACCCCTGAGCACCTCAGTGATGCTGTGGTGCCACCTCCTGAGCACCCCTTGCTGTTGCTGTCATCCATGAACTGTTAAAGTTCTCTGTTAGTGCTGCAGCCTTTCTGTTTCTAAAGCTGGAACATCTGGGTTTATTAAATGTCACCCCTGTGCTGCTGGGAAGTTTTCCTCCTCTACTTGGCCTGCAATTTCTGTGCTGTAACCTATGGCTTCTCACTTTTTTTCTGTTTCATTCTGCTCACTCTGTCCCTTTATAAGCTCTGCCTTTCATCTATTGGAGCAGAGGATGCACTGGATACAGTTCTGTAAACTCATGCCCTGCACAAGGACATCTTGGCTTGTACAGGCTATTGGCTCTCAATTTGTAAATAAATCCACAGTTGGAAATATAGGAAAAATACACCACTGGCAGGTGAAGAGGAAACTTTGTACGTTTTGAGGTTGTACCTAAATTAAATCCTTGATCATTATTAAACTTGAGACATCACAGTTCACACCCAGGATTTGAATGTGTCTCTGTCATCCAAGGCCAGGTTAAATGGGTCTTGGAGCTGTCTGGTCTAGTGGACAGTGTACCTGCCCTGGGACAGGGAGGAATGAGATGACCTTTAAGGCCCCTTCCAAACCAAACTGGTCTGGGATTCTGTGGTTCTATGATTTCTATGAAAACAAAGTTGAAAGAGCTTGCAAGAATACCAGATGTGTCAAATGAGAAAGGGGAGGATGCTGCCTTTTGCCATTTGGATGTGAAATAGGAATGCAATAATGAGCTCTTTCTTCTGTTTGTGTTGCTGGAGTTTAATGACCTTGTTCCTACACTTACTTCTTAGTCACATTTTTGGCAAGCACCATCAGTGTTTACACAGCTCTGGCTTTGTACTGGGATTTACAGGTGAAGATCTACAGCCTGAACAGGACAGAGAAGTAATGTTAGCAACGCCAAGAGCCTGAGAGAAAAGAAATCTGCATCTTCTCAAGCTAGAGGAGATCTGCTGTGTGGTCAAATAACTCATGGATAATTGCTGCCCAGGTTGCCAGGAAGTCTTGTACACTGCTCAGTGTGCATTGCCTTGGTGAGCAGGGTACCCCGGGTTCTCTGGAGGCTCCAGAGGTTGTGCTGGAACACCATAAATCCCAGCTGGAGGTGGCACGGGACTGCTTTCCTGACCTGTGAAAGCCTTGGGAGCTGCAGGTACACCCCAGTAACAGACAGGACACGCAATGGGACGGCCACCTTTGCCTAGCAGGGCACTGGAGCCACGCCAGCAGCGTGGGGCCACCTGCCCACAAAGACCTGTGTCCTTGAGGGTGGGCAGTGTCCCCGTCCAAGGGCAGTGGGGGTCACCAGCCTGCCAGTGAGGTGTAAAGGAAAATGCCCTGTCTGAGTGTCCAGGAGCCACCCTGGCAATCCCACTGGCACCACCTGAGCTGGGACTGCGGTCCCTTCCCAGCAGTGGCTCCAGTGGCCCCACTTCGGGAGTGGGACAAGTGGGACCACTTGACTCCCCACAGCCCTCACACTCCCCTGGTCAGGCCAGGCCAGGTTTCCTCACCAGCCCAACCCCAGGTTTCCCACAGCAGAGTCACACATGTCTGGATGCTCAAAATATTTTAATCTTAGTGTAACAACAGAAGAGTAGCTCGAGCTGGTGCCTCTGAGCAGGGATCCAAACAAAGGAAACCCTGGGCTGTTAAACCCCCACAGTCCAAGCACAGGAAGGTCTGAAGTGTCCCTGACCTGGCTGTGCACAGGTCCCTGCTCCCCTCTGCTGGGAAGGGGCCTCGGCCCCAGCTCAGGTGGTGCCACTGGGACTGCCACGGTGGCTCCTGGAAGGTCAGACAGGAAAGTTTCCTTCAGAGTCACTAATGGCAAAGACACTTGTCACAAACACAAAAAAAGGAGCAAAGCCACCCAGCAGGTACCTGGGCTTCTCCCTGCGCACGTTTTGCAAGGAAGGCTGGATGGATGAGGTGGAGCACCTGGCAGGGTGATCAGGTCCTGCTGGTGCTGCGGGCCACCTTCTGCTTTGGCTTCAGACTTCTCTTTAGGGGAGAAATACTGTCTTTGCATTTTCAGTTTCTGAAAACCTGGCCTTCACACATCTTTCTTTTTTTTCCCTTTTTTCCACACAGATTTAAAATGGCATCTTTTTGGTAGCAGTTTCCTTTATTATACATGCTTTTCTTTTGTTTATTTTGGTTTAATAAGAACTGTGAAAATATTTGAACAGTAGGAAGGATTGGCTCCCTAATCCTTGGAGGTTTACAAGGCTGATTGATGGCAAGAAAATTCAGCATTGTCTTTTGTTATCAGCCTCGCCACTGTTCAAAGGATTAAATTATTTCTACTACCTTCCGTTAGTCCCCTGAAGTACAGCTTTTCCCTCCTGCATGTCATGGAATCACAGAATGGTTTGGGTTGGAAGGGACATTCAAGTTCCTCCTGTTCCATTCCCCTGCTCCTGTCCATCCCAGGCTGCTCCCAGCCCCGTCCAGCCTGGCCTTGGGCACTGCCAGGGACCCAGGGGCAGCCACAGCTGCTCTGGGTACCCTGTGCCAGGGCCTGCCCACCCTCACAGAAGAATTTGCTCCTAACCATCTGTCATAATTCACGCTGAAATGAATTACATCACTTGGCCCAAGACTTTGTTCCTTTCTAAGAACTGGCACAGCTACAACTTTGGGATTGTCCATATTTCTGTCCGTGTGATTTTGCTGGAGACAGCTTGACCCTGCTCTGTGCTGCTGCCTCATTCCTTGTTCAGTCTGTGTCATCCCCAAATGTCAGCAACTATTTTACAGGAATTTCCAAATCCCTGATGGGACACAACTTGGTTTTTCCTGGACACAGATAGTGGCAGGCCCACCACTCACACATGCTGTATGTAGACACTGGGATGCTCCACAAATGCATGTTGGCAAAATGATCCATTTCTGGCTTCCCAAACCTTCAGAGATGTCAGCCAACAAGGAAAAAGAAGCCGAATTCCACCATGATCTTTTACCATCATAAAGTTAAGCTGATCTCTTTCACTTGCAGGTAAGAAACACGTGTCTTCATTCATTTTTTAACTGATTTTTCAAGAAGAAAGTTAGAAGGATTGGAGACGTGGACATTTTCTAGCTCATTCCAGGAAAGCAAACCAGCAGATATTTCCTCTTGGCTCAATCTAGTCCCACTTTTTTGGCCACTCCCCTCTTAGACCCAACTAATTTCTGCCCTGGTGCAGGTATATAAGGGACTAACTTCTTTCCCAGCCCTGCCAGTGCTGCAGAGATGGCAGGTAGGATCAATGCATTTTCATTTTATATCTGTATTTGATATTTCTGGTGTGGATATTCCATGAGTGAACCAAGGAGATGGGAGGCAGAGTGCAGCATTGGGAGCTGGTGGTCTTTTGCTCCTCCTTCTCCCCTGATGTGTATTTAATTTACTGTGAGAAGTGAGCAAATACAGCCTGATTTATGCCTCATACAGAAATATCCTGCAGTATAAGATTGCAAGGAATAAGCAGCTTTCAATCCCCAAGAAGATGTTCCAAGTATTTTAATGGATTTTAAATGTAAGATAACCTCTCCCACTGTAAGAATTCTGTTAGTTCTTCTAAATTTTGTCTCTGTCCTGTTCTAAATAGCTAAAATGTTGACTAAATTACTTAAAATAGATGTAGTTGCAACCTTTGGGCTAAAAATCTCCGTTCAGGGAAGGTGCTGTGCCACAGTGGGAGACACTGGTGGAACACATCCACATTTTTGCTGTTAATGTGAAACAGGAACAGAGACGACTTTCAGGGAGCAGCGGGACTGGCAGGGGTGGTTGAAAGACTGATGATAGACATTGGCAGCTTGTTTTGTTCAGCATCAGGACAGAGGGGGCAGAGAGGGATGTATGGGGTCAGGCTCCTTTCCACCAGCTGCTTGTGGATGTCGACAGAGACAGGACACCAGGGCACCGCCCCCTTGCAACTCACCTTCCCAATATTCCCCATCACTGAGGCTGCTCCGTGCCTGTCTGCCTTTTCCTTGGCAGCTACTCAGCCCAGTTTGCTGAGGATCACCCCTCAGAGATGTCCCTGTGTCCTGCCACCACCTACAGCCACGGCCGCAGCCCGAGTCCCACTGACAGATCTGGACAGAGGGAAGCTCGATTTTATTCCTGAATCCTGAAAGAGATACTGAAACCAAACATGTCAGTCTGCTCTGACCCCTCAGTGAAGCCCAGCCCATGGGGGATTTATGTTGCATTTCTCTCTAGGCACAAGACCAAGGGTGACTCTCCTGGGCTCCATCATCACTCTCTGCGCAGTTGGAGCAGTGGGCTCCTCAGGGAATGGTAGGTTCCTGTTTGTCCCTTGGCTGCTGCTCTGCTGGAAAAGATGTGAATCAAAACTGTCTGAGCTCCCAGTTCGACACAGCTCCAATAAAGAATTGAATTATCTTGTAGATTGATCCACTAACAATGAAGTTGATACCTGAGAGATTTGCCTAAGGAAACTCTCTATTTAACCAACAGCCCTTCCATGCATAAATCATCCTTTTGTGACAGGGAACCTGAGGCAGAGATTGTATCTTTGGCTTCTTCTGTGCACTTTTCCTGTGGAAGGGTCTGGAGCCCCAGGAGCAGCTGAGGGAGCTGGGAAAGGGGCTCAGCCTGGAGCAAAGGAGGCTCAGGGGGGCCCTTGTGGCTCTGCACAAGTCCCTGACAGGAGGGGGCAGCCGGGGGGGTCGGGCTCTGCTCCCAGGGAACAGGGACAGGAGGAGAGGGAACGGCCTCAAATTGTACCAGAGGTTTAGGTTGGATTTTGGGAAAGATTGGGAAGCATTGAAACAGACTTCCCAGGGCAGGGGTGGAGTCACCATCCCTGGGAACGTTCGAAAAACCTGTGTAGGTGGCAGCTGGGGACATGGTTTAGTGCAGAACAAAGCTCCTGGTGTATGTTATAACTGATCCTCAATTTCTGATATTTCTTTTATTTTTTTGAGCAGAAGTCTCAGAGGTGCTGTCAGATTCGTCTCTCCTGAGCATCATTACTGAGGCCAGGCAGCTGGTAGACACAGCATATTTACAGGCCCGAAAGAGGTGAGTCCTTCCTGCATGATGGCCCCAGTATTTTAAGGCAGTAAGATTAAATATATGTGTGTTTTCTCTGTTTTCCAATGTATATTTATTATGGAGAAGCCTTAGTGCCAGGGCTCTCTTTGTCATAGCTGGAGGGATCCTTTTGCCCAGTTTGGCTGGATTCTGGTCCCAGAGCCACCACCCATGACCCCAAGTACTGCTTCCTCACCTGCCCTGCCACGGGCACCTCTCACTGGTCCATAGTGGTCCAGACATGCCGGACACATGCAAGTCCCCTCCTGGCAGCCGGAGTTCTGCCCCTCTCCGGAGGGACTGGAGTTGTGCAGACGGACACCCTGTGCCAGGTAAGTGTCAGTGGCAGTCAAACCCCAGGTATTCTCTGTGATTGTCCCACAAGGCTGTTGCCAGGCAGCGGGAGGATTTGGGAAGGAGTCTCTCTCCACCCGTCCTACGGAAGTAGCAGGACACAGCCGTGGGGCCAGAAAGAGATGGAACAGGAGCAAGGTTTGTCCCTCTGTGCGCAGAACACACCTTGCAACACAATACATGTAAAACTCTATCTAAAGTCACAGTTCACTGATCTGGATTTCCACACGATAGAACAAAATTTATTGTGACAAGGAAGTGTGACAGCAAACTTGAAGTAGGGGATGACAGTGATTTGTTTGCCAAAACCATCTGAGCTGACGTGCCGATGTGCAGACAGCTGGTCCTACTGGGCAGGGCCTGCCTGTGACCCGGCAGTGTTGTCACAGCTAATTGCACCCAGTCCAGCATGACAGAGGAGCTCTGATTTCAGAGAAGGTGCTTCATGGAACTCTTCTATGTTCAGCTTAAAGAGAAAACTGGAGGAAAAGATTGTCAACCCGATGGATTTCCTGAAGCACCTAAAGGACCCCATAGGAAGAACCAGGTCTGCAGTCCGTGCTGCTGATTACTTGGAAATTACTTTGAGACTCCTCAAAAGGAAGCTGCATCTCTCTGGGAAACAGAGCTTCAATGTCACAGGTAATGTGATTTAAACCAAAATGTCTCACAAAGAGCTAAGAGCAGGAAATGTGCCACAGCAGGTGGCAGAGAGCAGCTCTGCCATGACCCAAATAACCAGGGATAAAACCCTTCCCCAACAGGGGAACAGATTTAAAGGATGCTCAGAGACAGACCAGACCTCCAGGTGTTTTATTCATCATCTTTGGGAGTGCGTCTCTCCCATCCTTGTAAAAACAGCCTAACAATGCCTGTGACAAACCTGGGACAAAACCCACTGGAGACTCTAACCACTCTAAACCCTCCATCTTCCACTTCTGGTCCTCACACCTGGGCTGTACCACTCTGCAAACTCATGGGTTTGTTCGCAGGTTCCTGGTGATGATGCTCCCCACGTTCCCCTGGAAAGCTGCTCCATGCCCACCCAGTTTCCCTGGTCCAGAAGGGATGGCTGAGTCACAAAAGGGTTTAGGCACCAAATTAACAATTCCAATCCAGATGTTTTATATCCACAGCTCTTATTCAGCTGGCTCAAATGTTGACCTAGAACACTGAGAAGCTGAAGCAACAAAAGAAGAGTAGGCTCAGATGTTACTTTACAGGGTTTCTCTTGCAGACCTGCTGAGCAGGAGGCAGAAGGAGATGATTTCCAAGGGCGCTGGCTGTGACTACCAGACTCGTTCTGTTAAATGCCCGGAGAGGGACCTTTACCGGACCATTACTGGGGAGTGCAACAACAGGTAGGGTTTGTGCGTGGACAGGGGGTCTCAAGTCCATATTCTGACCCAGGGTAGATGACTTGTGAAAGTGCCTTTTGACAGGGCAAGAAGGGTGAAATGCTTAGTTTAATGAGCCTATAACAGTGGATTCATTTCTACCTTTGCCTGGCAGGAAAAATGTGTAATTTCTTGAAAATCTCAGCTCTGCCCCCACTGCCCTTTGTGTGCTGCTTTGGATGAAGGAAAGGACTTTTTGGAGTGGGGGCAGATAAAAAGCTGAGGAAAATTTGAGGCTATGGCTCAGCCTCTCATTTTGCTGGAGGCTACAGGAAATCATCCTTCCACTCTTCCATAGGGATAATACTCATTTCCCCAGCTGATTCAGATGGTAATATTCAGCTATTGGTGTATCTGTGTGATGAGTAAGGATGGGAATTAAATAAGACTGTAATTCTTGGCTCTTCCAACTTTGTGTATTGTACACATTTCATCTGAGAAAATGAGTTCTTCAGCTTTTTGCAAACAGTTTCCCTCCAGGTTCAAAGCTGGGATCAAACATTAATTTCCTTGTGCACTTTTTTTTT